>PVIR01022822.1:0-27734 GCA_004026965.1 Petromus typicus
TGGCCTTGAGCAGGAGCTGGGCACCGGGGAAGGTGTTTTCAGCGGAGGGAGAAAATAGAAATAAAAAGGAGGGCTGAGCCACAGGGTGCTGGGAGTAGAGGGAGTGAGCGCTGTCTGCTCAGCGGTGTGTTTTTCATGGCAAATATCTCTGGGCTAAAGCGGATCTTCTGCTTTCACAGTGCCAGTGGAAATTAGCATTTCTCACGTCCCAGGATTTGTCTACTGTTATTCAAAGTATCACACTAAACTCATCCAGTTTGCTTAATTGACTGATGAGTTTATGCTCATTTAAATATTCAGGCCATTGTCTGGAAGAAGTAGATGGATTTGAATAACAAATTGTGTTGTGGAACCACAGGTCAAGACCTGGCATGTCCCTGATGAGCAGAGGCTAGTGGTGGTGAATGAGGGCCATAGACTCCTCTACAGTGTTAGTTCTAATGAGGAAGACAGGAAGTCAGATTAAAACAAAATCGAAAGAGTGAAAATGCTAGTAATCCATGTGGACGAAGCTAAATTTTCCTAAACAGATAGAAATTTCCGAACTTGAGAAAGGTGGTTGTTTCCCCCATCTAAGTGGAGACAAGCACCTGCTGGGGTGAGCTTTTACTTACAGGGGAGAAATTGGTCCTTTCTAAAAGATTACCAATGTAGAAAAGAGTTTATTTAGTTAACTTCTGGGTAAGTAAGCTAGCTAGGGGAAGAGCCTGAGACAGAGTTGGACCAACCATTTTGCTAAAAATTAAGATTAGACAGTAAACTAAGGCTTTGGACAAAGAATGAAACTTTTTAGGGAATATGGGTTGTGGTTCATTGCGTGTTAAGGAGAACTACAGTCATTCCTTGTGTAGGTCCTGAGGTGTGAAGAATGCAAAGGCACTGAACTTGTTGGGCAGCGTGGAATGTAGCCCATCCCAATAAAGAGAGGAGCAGCCGCTCCCTACTGACCTCCTGAAGTTCAAGGAAATGTGAGTGCAAATTAACCAGTTTATTGTAAAGTCCTATATTCCTGTAAACCGTACTTGTTACAAAATTTAGTGAAAAGCCTGAGTCCCAAATGGGCTTTTTAAATCAACAGAGCCACCTGTGATAGGTGACCTCTGCATGACAGATCAATTCTTGTTCTCTAGGTATAGTTAGGTCAGAGGGCTACACAGTCCCCCTCCCTCAATTTGGGTCTTCTCCTGGAAAGCTGAGAGTTAGTCTCCTCTTTCATTCCCATAAAACTCTCCTAACTCCCTCCTTTGGTTCATCACTGTATTTCTCAACATGTGAAGATACAAGAGCCCAGTATACATAATATCAGGATCATGGCTTTAAAGTTATTTTTTCTTATTGTTTCTGTCCCTGAATCACTGTATCTTGTTATTTTAGGTGACTCACACTGAACTTTGCTGATTACAATGCTAAATTATCTGACCAGAGGGATTCTTAGCCACTGTCTTTCCTTTCAGAACATGTGATTAATGACCCTGATCTGAGCATACTCAGACATGTCACCCTAAACTAAGCATGCTCAGGAACATGCCTTCCTCAGAGTGTGTTCATTAAAGCAGGCCTCCCCCAGGCTCCTCACCTCCATTCGTAGAGCGTATGCTCTATAAAATTCTTCTTCTGCCCCTTTGACATGTAAACCCTTTAAAGAAAATGCTGCCAGTTTTAATATCCAAGAATGTCTTTCTCAAGGACCCAGGAGCTTTTCTTCGAAAAAGAAACTTTGAAGGAAATAACAGCTTATGGTTCATATTCAGTGGCAAGGAGCACAACATTCCTCAATCCTTGCTCCAATGTGTAAAACTAACTCCTGTCAGAAATACTCATAAAGTTCACTCTTCTGAATAGAACCAATCAGCAAATATGGATGTTATAGGAATGCTTTCCTCTCAGGTCTAAAAATCTCTTCTATTCTTTCAATGGTAATAGACATGAGTCTAGGCTTCATTGCCTGTTGACTTTACAAGGTGCTATTGTTTTTTGCCTTTGACAATATACAATAGAATTTTATTATCTGTGTGTTTCTTATGTATAGTATTTTTTCATAAATGGCTTGTCTGTGGGTTCAATTCTTAATTCTCTGGTGACATATTTCCCATTTCATGTATTCTTTTCTTCTCCATTCCATTTGTCAAAAAAAAGATGGCCTGAAAGTAACTATTTAATGAACACTTAGAGAAAGAAAGTAATTCTTTCCAAGGAGTTTATAATGCAAGGGAAGCAAACCTAATTCCCATCCTGCTAGCTACCTGAAATGCAAGTTCATGTTGTCTAAAATTGAAGAATGAATTTCAGGAGCAACAGAAGTTAAGAGTAGGAAAAAAATTATTGAGAAAGAAAGCTTCTGCCTAAGAGAGGCAGAAGGGGGACCCAAAAGTGAGAGACTAGGAATCATGTCTCTCAGGGAGTATTTATGGAGCAAAGTCACATGGTGAGGCAAGTTCAAAGTGGAGGCTACCAATAAGTTTCAAAACAAAGGACAAATTACATTCAACCAATGGGATTACATCAACTGTAGCTGCTTAGCCAATACTGATTAAATGGGAGATCCAATGAGAAATCAAGTCATGTAGCAAATGTAGAAGGGTATTCAGTAGTCTCCTGGGGAGAGATGGGTCTTCACCCACTCCACGGCATTTGCAATCATTGCCTTCCTGGAAGTGATGGATTAAGACCTTAGCCCTCCATACCAAGGAAGGAGACTAGGCCCATCAGTAAGTTCTATCTGGAAGGGGTAGTTTTCTCCTTTGATTGTGCCGACCTTCATTGAAGCCTCTTGAGGGTTGACCCTGTCTATCTGCCTATGAGATGTTTAACTGGCTTACCTACCTATAGCATTTATACTAAGACTTGAAACGTACAGATGCTTCAAGGGACCATCCACTGAAATCAAGAAACAATAAAACAATCAACATCAATGATTTCATGAATTTTCTTGCCATTTTGCTTTTTCCTGCATTCATGGTTAACTCCTCCCACATGGGGGAACACTTCAGTTTATCTAAAGTTAATTGAGAAAACGATCCTGAGGCAAATGACTACTTTAGAAGAAGAGCACCATTATATGAAGAGCTCTGAGGTTAAAAAAAAGGAAATGAAATATATATCTGATTTAAAGGAAAAATATTTATAAATCTAGTAAATCTGACTTAAAGGAGAGACATTCATGAGTGAAAGAGTATTACACCACTTTAGGAAGGACTAAAGAGAAGCAAATAAGATATTTGATGAATCCAAAGGTACATCTAGAAATGGCTCAGGGACATGATCATAGCACACATAGGAAATGTGCATTTGAGAAACAGCTGTCAATAGAGGGAGACGTGTCCATCCTGCACTTGTCAGGTGGTGCTGCCATGTGCACCATGACTTGTGTGCTGCTGACATATGGACAGATGACGATTGCACTTAAGGAGAGCTGTTAAATGCCCTGGCAAAGCAGTGCCTGAAATGTCAACACTCCTTCACAAAAGATTTTTAAATTATGTATGCTCTAAATTACACCCCCGACTTTCTCTAAGCAGAATAAACCAAACTACAAACCCATTAGAAGGTTGTGAGACATGTAGATGTTAAGAGTCTTGCTCCAGTGACTATGAAAATGAAACTAGTTCCCATTTGGGAAGGACCTGAGTTATTCTGTGTAGTTGAAATCCTAGCTGACAGCCCCAGTAGCCTTGAAAGAATCACAATTACTCTCCTCTTTCCACACAGCAATGGTTAGTAGCTGTTTATGAAGGTAGTTCACGTCATTCCAGTGCATACAGTTTGCTCTTTCATTTGCTCTTCTCATTTCAGCTGTCAGATAGTCAGAAAAAAGATCAGAAGATCAGTGATGGGTTCAAGCTATGATACTCCAAAACATGAACATGGAAGACCAGAATCTGCAACCTCAAAATATGCTTCCTTGGCACACACACAAAAAATGTATTGTTTTGTCTTGTTGTTCAGATCTTACTCTGTACTTTGTGTTGGTATTGAACTCACTGTGTAGCCCACGTATCCTCCTGTCTCAGCTTCCAGAGAACTAGTATGACAGGTATCCACCATCATGTCCAGCACAGGATTAGTTTGAACTGCTTAAAAGGAATTTACAAAGACAATCTGGATTTATGTCTGCCTGTCTGGTATAAAGAAAGAAAGATATCAGGGCTGGGGATTTGGCTCAGTGGTTCTGGTGCCTGTCTTGCAAGAGCAAGGGCCCAGGTTTGATCCCCAGGTAACCACATACAATACTGGTGCTGGGTGTGGTGGCTCACACCTGTAATCCCAGCACTCGGGAGGCAGAGGCAGGAGGATTGCTGTGATGTGAGCTTGAGGCTGAGCTCATGGACAGCCTGACCTAACAAGCAAGACCCTGTCTCAAAAAAAAAAAAAAAAAATCACTAAATTCACTAATAAATAGAGCTTTAACTTCAATATGCACAGAAAACTGTACCCTTGTTTTAAGTTAACTAAGTCTATCTTCATATCTGCTGTTTTTATTTCAGAGAAGCATGGATTTAAATCTGAAGTATAAAACAACTCTTTAATATCATCTCTAAAGATTTGCTTTTTTTCTCTGGGTTATCTCCCACTTACCCAGGGAGTATGCGTACTATTAAACTTCTGTTTGCAGTTCTTTTTTGAACTGGTCTTTGTCATGGGGAATCCCGGCTAAGAACTCACAGAAATGCAAGAGATGCTTCTTCTTCCTCTGATTGCACCATCCCCTCTAAACTCCATACTTTACCTATTACTAACCCTGATTTCAGGCCTGCTTTCAAGAACAGAGAGCAAAAAGATTTGGAATTCCTCATCCTATTCCATTTAGGAGTCTGTAACTGCTCTTGAAAGTCCCACCGAACATAATCCTAAAATGAAGGAATTCTTTTTTATTGGCTCAGCTGAGTCACATGTTAAATCCAGGGTCACTGTTTTATCAGGAAATGATACAATCACCTACACAAAAGAGAAATTTGGATTAATATGCTGATATAATCAGGGGTTTGGGGAAATCAAAAATGCAGTGTAATGACAGGTCTGTGACGGCCTCAGTTTACCCACCTCACTGAGTCCCTGGGAATAGCACCAGCCACAGGGACTGCAGCTCTTAGAATAGTGCTGGTGTGGGGTCAAGTGCCTATAAACAGAAGTAGTACATGTAAAGTAGAATTTTAACACACAGTGTTGGAAACTAGTGCCAATGTGTGTTCTTGCCCAACCCTCAGTTGCACTGAGTGTGAACTGCAGTGTCTTTTGGCTTCACAGTTTTTCTGACCTTCTCAGACTGGCCCCAGCACATAGTGAGATGCTGGCCAGGGTGAAGGACTTTAGAAGCTCCACACCCTCCAGGGAAAAAGAGTCAGTTACAATAATCACCCTTGTCAGCGCAGCGGGAGCCCTGTCTCACACATCTGCCTGAGTGTGGTGTTCGGAACAGTATTAGACAAGTATCATTTTGTCAATTAACCTTTTTTCATTCTTTTTATTGTGGCCCAAGCAAATGCATTTACTAAACAGAGAGGGGCTTTCACATTTTTGACACGGTAACCACAGCTTTAAACACATCCTACCTGCACTTTCCCCTTACAGTCACTGAGTTGTCCCTCACTGGCAAATTAGATAACCTTGTGTCACACTGCATATGAAAATCATTTTAATTTATGGAAGCCTTTGGTTTATTTAACATAGAGATCAGTCGGTGTCATGTTGTTTAACTCTGTTTTTTCATATTCAGTGGGTCAGAGAAAGCTGTGGATGTAGACAGAGCTTGAAATCAGTGACTGCTTATTCCTTCTTAACCCCTCCCATCTTCCTGACTGGCTGCAGGAGACAGTGCCATGATGCGTGTATGTCCAGGATGCTACCTAATATAAAAGCAAATTAACCTGTAATCATCTACCTGTTTTTTTAATCTTACTACACTCCTGTACACGCATGCGTGTTGTGTGCGCGTGCGCGCGCACGCGCGCACACACACACACACACACACACACACACACACACAGCTTTCTAGTGAATATTTAACAGCAGGTACGATTCTGTTGATCACTAACAATGTGCCAAGTTGCACTAAGTTCTTTGTATTCCCCATTGTATTCTATCCCCCAGATAATTCCCTGAAGTAGCATTATTACCACATTACAAATGGGTAAATTCTTACGAGTGTTTTAACCAGCCTGTTATCAAGGCAAGAGGGGAGCCAGAATGTACAAACCATCGCACACTGTGTGACCATCAATTCATGACTTGGATAACTCCCACCCTTCAAAATTGTATGGAAGGAAGGACTGTGATTTACCACTAAATAACATTTATTGGAACTGAATGTGATCCCGAGCATGAGGTAAAACCATACTTAGTAAAAATAATTAAGAATAAATACGCGCGGTTCCATTTGAAAGTAAAGGGAAACAAGGAGTGTGATCTAAAATAAAATCTCCTGGAACACAACATATTTTCTCAGATAAAGAAATTGAAATTATTATACATATAATTAATCAAAGAATTTGGACAGAGGCAAGCCGACAGCTGCTGACTCAATCTCCTTCTTAAGAAAGACAGACTCCCCCAAACTTCTCTCGGGAATGGCACAGCTGGGAGGTTCCCTGTGTCTCTCTTTCTCTTCTCCTCTCTCCTCACTTGGAATTCGCTCTGTCGTTATCACAGGCCCCCTGTTGCTACCTCTACCCTTTGTCTCCTGTGACGGGACGAGGTTCATCCATGTATTGCTGAGGTTGTACAGAACTTCCCCTTCCTTTATTTCTTCCTCCCGCTGCCCTCTCCCACCTCATACCCTGGCTTCTCTTTCTCTTCCGGATGTCACACTTACCCTTCCGGTGTCCTGACTCTACCACAGATAGTTATTTCTCTCATTCTCTTTGCAACACTGTTGAATTAGAGCTTCAATTTGAAAATAAAATCCAGTAAGTCTGAGAAGAATGCATACAGTGATGGTTTTACGTTCCCTCTTTTCTAATTTTAGCATGTTATTCATTGAGAAGGTGGATAAATTAAAACCAACTATGCTATGAAGACAGAAGGAGCATCAAAATGATGGTCTGTGGGTTCTGTGTGCCTTTGAGGGCTCCCGAAGCAACAGTGGACAAATGAACTGCTCTGCTCAGTGTGTGCCTCTTCCGTGACCCCAGGAAGACAAATGAGGGTGCAATGGGAAGGTATTTAATTTAAAATTCCATGAAGATTCACTCACAAATTAATGCTCATCAAATACATTAAATCAGAAAAGGGGATAGGAAACATATTGCTTTTATAGTTGGAAGAAATATAAACCATGAAGCATAAAAATGAAGATCACAGCAAAGAAGTTCTTGCTGCCCAGGACTGGATTGAAACTGATTCCAATCATTAATTTATCATCTTCAATATTAATTACTACACATGATACATATATGCTGGCTGACAGCAGGATGCCAGGCTGTGCACAAAAGAGAATTCATCTCAGTCCCTGCAGTATAGGTTTACAACACATTATAATTGAGGTAAAAAAAAATCATATTGATTCTGATTCGATATTTTATTAGAAAAATAATATTTCTTCTCTCATCTTTCTGAATCTTCTACCCCTTCCCCAACCAGAATACTGACACTGGGAATGATGGTTCCCAAGATGGGAAGCTAATAAATCTCCCACTAAGAATTTTCCCTCTGGAATGCCTGGCAATGAACCTTTCTTTGCTTCTGTTTTCATATGATAAAATGGTGTCTTCCTACATCAGAGGAGGTTGATCCCTTGACTTAGGTTGAGGGGACTGCTTCTACAACAGACAAACATTTTCAAACTTCTTTCAGCTCATTAGTGGGTCTTCAGTGCCATTTAAAGATATACACAAGAATTTATTAAAAAATCATAAAACATAAATGCACAGAGTAAAAAAGAAATCCAAGTATATGATGTTGGTAAGAATATTATTTAAACTTTTGTCTCACTTTTCTGTGTATGTTTCACTTTTCTATCTGTGGCTTCAATGTATTTATTATTATTGACCCAAATAGAAAAGAAATTAAAAGTACTAAAGATATAAAGATATATCTGCTGCTTAATTTGAAGTTCAGCCTCTACCTAAAACATAGCCACAAAAAACTATGACTACAATTTGCAAAACAATTCAGTTATTCCTTGTAATGCATTTTAAATCAATTTATGTGTACATTATTATACTTACAATATCAATATGTCCCCCAAACTAGCAATAAACTCAAATATACTTTTTGTCACCACAAGTATATTCAGACCTACTCAACCCACATCTGGACTATAGGTTCAAAAATATGCTCACTATATAATGCTATGTATAGAGTTAAATTTTTTTGTTTGTTTATTTTCTCTGGTTTTCATAGACCCCTCCTTCCCACACAATTTCTTAATGCCTTATATTTAGAGTGGTCAGAATCTGCTAATATCTACCTTGCTGAAACTATGAGAGATTGCTCCTCACCTCTCCCCAACCCTAGTCTTTACCCACCCAACAAAGAGCATTCAAATTTCAGTTCTATAATTTCGCATGTATTTAATATATTACAAGAAAAGTTCCCACCTGATTCCATCACGTAGGTCAGGTTTTTCACTTCTACCCAAGCTTATTTTTCCTTTATGTTGATTCTATCTACATTTCCTGTCCTTTTCTTAGAATAATATTATTGGACTCTTTTAAGATTGGGTAGCTTAAGGATTAACCTTCCACACTTTCACAATGTTCGTTTGCTTTTGTGTTTAAATTTATTTATTTATTTATTTTTTTTTTTAGATTTTTTGAGACAGGGTGTCGCTTTGTGGTTCAGGCTGGCCCTGAGCTCAGCCTCCAACTCACATCAGAGCAATCCTCCTGCCTTTGCCTCCCGAGTTCTGGGATTACAGGCATGAGCCACCACGCCCGGCACTATGGTATGTGGATACCGGGGATCGAACCCAGGTCTTTGCGCTTACAAGACAGGCGCCGGAACCACTGAGATAACTCCCCGGCCCTGCTTTTGTGTTTAATCCAAATCAAAGTGTCTGAGCTAGGAGTAGAGAGAAATATGCATGATTGTGTTATCAAGATAATCTTCCAACAGAACTGCTGGCACTGTAGACACTAGGGTAGCAAAATACATAGCAAGTGCCATCAGCATGAACAGGCTGGTCTGGTAATATTTCAAACCAAGACAAACACAGGTTTGGTAGAGCTTTTATGGATCCACGAGCCCAGGGATATCTCTAACTGCACACTCTAAACAGAGATTTTCTATTATTCATGGAAAAGTTCCCTGAAATTTTTATATTCGATTCTCACAAAATTTCATGGTGATACCAATGTTGGCCATAAAGGCAAAGTACAGAGTTATATTCCTGTGCAGAAGGAAACTAATTCTTGGTAAATGTATTTGTTTATAATTTTTACTCATATCAAACATCCAGAAGAATATAATGATTGCCAGTAGTTTAAAAATAATACAAGACAAGAATCTCAAAGTTAAAACAGAATAAAGCTATTCTGATAAAAGAAGAGTGAATAAATACTTTAAATCACTTGGATTTAGCAAATTGTAACACTTGGAAAGTAATTCTGAATGAAAAGTTTTTGATGACAAGGGTAAAAAAAAAAAAAGAAACACAGAAGTAACTTAAATCGACACAAGCTTTTGTGGAATAAAGCCCACGCAGAAATACACTAGATGATCTTGACTATTACCCGTCTGTGGGATCACCTTATTCTCCTGCTTTAGTCACACTCTTTCTCTAACATATCAAGTAGTTTCATCTTTAAATGACTTTTCAGTGTAATGAAGCAGGTCAAGGGGAGCTTGGGACCAGAGAATTGCTGATGTCCTCTTAGGCAAAAATGTACTGATTCCATAAGCTGTGAACGGAGATGAAAACACAGAGATCTGTTAAACCAAGGTCTGTTAACTATTAAACGGTACAGAAAGGGACAAGTAGTGACTGTACAAAATTAGCTTACTCTTTCTTTCATATGGAGCCCCATCGTCATTCTTTCGAAGCACGATTCCATTGTCCTTGGCTTACTTTCAACGTATGTCACTCTCAGGTCCCAGTCAGTGATATCACTCACACGTACATGTGTTTCAAGCCCTCATTCTACAGCTTCCTACCTGTCTCCTGCCTCCCGTGTGAGCCTCCTTACTCATCTGCCACGCTGCTTCAAGGGCAGTTATTAAAAGAGCAGTATCTTTCAGTCTTCTCAGTGACGACTCAGCACCAGCAGGATTCAGTCCAACCTCTCAGCTCGCCATTCAAATCCCCCCTGACCTTGACCTCGCTTGCTTCTCTAGGTTTCCATCTCTCCATTGTCTCCTTGAATCCTAATGCTTCATTCAGCCATTCAAAACTACTCACCGGTCCCCAGTGGCCCATGCCTTTGTACCTTTGCACAACTACTTTTCTCCTCAAAACACTGTTCTTTTGTCAATCCGTTTCCAAATCCACTTAGCAAAAGCTTTCTCATTGTCCAGGATTTCATTAAATTGTTGCCTTTTGCAGGAAAGTCTAGTCAGTCCTTCCTTCTCTAGAATCTGAACCACTAGTCCATTTTTGTTCAGTTGTATTTCATTCAAGTGTATCGTAATGCTGGGACACTTTATTACTCGTATGTCTGTTTTCCTTCTTCAATCGTTAGCACCAGGGCACTTGAAGCATTTACTGTTTGTGTCTAGCCCTCAAAGGAGTATGTCTGGAATGAGTTCATGCTGGAATGCTAGATCTTGTCCCCATTCTCTAAGTCTTAAAAGTCTAAACAAAGCCCTATTTGTCTCCTTCCTGTTACCCATCGTTTCCACATGTCCCCACACTGACTTTCCTCACAATCATATCTTTTGTCTCCTTTCTCCTCTCAGTGCTGCTGTTCTCTTGCATGTCCTGTTGATTCCAACTGCTTACTTCACTTTAGACTTATGTATTTATCTGACTGTCCCATATTCCAAATCCCACAGCATATATCTCAGCAGCCACGTTCCCCTTAGCAATTTTTTGTGTCTATTAAGATCCTTGATCATGTTCAGTTCTCCAGAAATATCAGCTGCATTTGTTTTAAGCAATAATGCTTGCCAAGTTGATCTTTGCTGTTAGGTCATTATCTAGAAATATCTTATTTAAAAGTAACAAAAAAATGGAAGTATAATATAATGATTAACAGAGGCAATTTACTATCCCTGAATTGACTTATGGTCTAGATGCCTTAGTGCTGGACTAAAAGCCCAGCTGACCGGGTTTCATAACTTCTCAGTTGGTCTGTTCATCTGTGAAAGAGGATAATTACATATATTCATTCCTGTGAGGACTAAACAAGATAATTCAGGAAAATGTACAACTGACAATGACCAATAATGAGAGTTGTTATTATTATTATTAATTACTTAGCATTGTTGTTTCTGTTTTTGGCTTTGGTTTAGAGCATGGCCCTAAGTGTGTTTATGCATCTGGCTTTCATTTTTTAATATTAAGATAAGAGACTGCCTGACAATCTTTGCTGTCAGTCTGTTTTGTAACAAGGGCTTCTGCTAATAGATTATTATCCACAGTAACTCCACCTGCAGCCTCACTAATGAGTCCAACCTGCAAGCAGAGCTCCAGTGTAATCCTTCATCTCCCAGCTGAATCTTGAGAGACAGCAGCACGCTGGAAAGCAGCGTTGGCATTATTGTCATGGTTGGCATTATTGTCATGGTTGTTGTTTTTTTATTATTATTCTCCTTTAAAAAAATGAACTGAGAACCACTAAAGGAAAAAAAGACTCTGTGACCTCAGTAATGTGATAACACATTTTTGGCAGCAGGAATTTGCACGATCTCACTGTCCACCCAGGTAACAGCTTGTGACTTTGTCTTGGACAAAGGAAATCACTCTCTTTGATGAACACTTTGGAATGATTTTTCAGCTTCTGATATTCTCTTCCTCTTAGACAGCTACTGTAACAAAAGCCTGTAGGGAGAGCTCAAGCTTCGCCTATTCACAATACCTGCACACTGACTCTCTTATTTTAATTTAAATACACACATTCAGGGCTTTGGTCTCTCTAATATTTAATGTTTCGCCTTAATAATTTTCAATGTTATTTTGCATTTTAAAATTAAAACACAGCTTCATTCAATGAGCAATAGAAGAAAAGGCACAAAGAAACAGTGACACAGAGAAGGAATGGCTTGAATGACAGGAGCTCATTTTTCTCCCTTCTGAGGCAAAGCATGCAGTAGCAGCTATTCTGTTGCTATTTCCTGCATACAAGCTCAAAACAGAACAGAACTACATGCTATTCATTCTGGCAATTCCTGAGCATTTTTAAGGAAACATGCACATTGATGCAAGCACATGCACATGTACGTGAGCACACACATACACACACACACACACACACACACACAGAGGCACACTTCAACTAGATTTTCTGAGACACCTGTCTGTTAACTATTATTTCACAAACAGGATTTATGTTGCTTATTAAATTTTTTCTTTTTATAGAAAAACTGGAAGCCACCTGTGGATTCCAGACCATGCTATGATCCATTTCTGACTTCTTTCTAAAAATACACTCAGTAGTATCATTGCCAGTCAGGTTCAAGCCTTTCCCACCTCCCGAATAAGTTACAGACCAATAAGTTACAGACCAATAAACCTTGGAAGTATCTGCAAATCATATAACTTGATCCATCACTTCCGAGTCTCTCTCCGGTGGCTGCAGGCTGAGCTTCACGCTGCCAGGCTGACTGTGGTGAGCCATTATGCAATGAGGGTCTGTGTCACCAATAAACCATGGTTTTATGCCACCAGTCAGCATCATGCTCCACTTAGCTTTATTTATTGGATTTTTAAATCCTCTTGTCCAGTAGGTGTTGATCTCTCCTGAAATTGTGATTACAGCCTTAACTGTTGACACTTCAATCACAGACAATCCCTTTCTTCTCTGCCCTCATGCTCCCCAGAAATGGTAGTTCTTCCAACACCGAGCCCTTCACCTTGGCCTCATGCACTTGGCCATGTGAATATACAGTAATATGTATGGAAGTTGATGAGTTCACTTCCTCAGCCTCTTGGAATCTCTAGCTGAATTTCTTCTTTAAGGAGTCAGAAGAACAAGAAATTTAAGTCTGACCTGACATAGTCAATAGATACTGAGATCCATTTGCATCTAAAAAGCTATTTCTTTTACAACCAATAATTTTCTGCTGAAACACTGTCTATCATGGTACTAAAATAATTGCATCAAATACTTGTTTAGAGGAGACTCTATCCTTCTATTTGTTGCCTAATTTCAGGTGTAAACCTTGCAAGTTCCAAAAATTTGGGGCTATTGGGAAAGAACCTCCACTGAAAATAAAAACATTCAAGTCTGAATATCAAGCCAGATGTGAATTAGTTGTTTGAGTTTAAACAAGGAACTGAACTTCTCTGGACTTCAGCTATCTCATTTATGAAACAAGACTACAATCTTCCTTGCAACCTTGTTGTGAGGCTTAAATGAGAAAATGTGCTTAGAGATAGATATCTGACCTAAAAGGGCTTGTCAGTCAGTTTTCATTTCATTTCCAATTTCACCCTTTGTTGTCTCAGACTCACAAGACCAATTATTACTTATGAAAGACAAGACAATCATCCTGTCATATTTCTTCACCCTAGCATATAGCAGATGAAAGAGTTTGGTCTTGTCATTCTGCTACTTGGACAAGTGTTACAATTACTGGTCTTTACTTATGCCTGGAATTCTTGTAGCAGTTACTCTTTTTAGTAAATCATAGTGCAGCAATAAAATCAGCCTAAATAGGTGTCCAAGCTTTCACTTAGTTGACCAAGTAATTTTTTGTTCTAGTATATATTTACATTGAGTTTTAAATATATTGCTATGAGTGGGTCCAAGATCTTTGTAGAGTATTCCTGTAGAATTCTCAATGATAAAATATATAAATCTTGTATATAAGCATTCTGTAACTATGATAAAGACATCCATTTAACATAGCCTACATTCAAAAAGAAACTACCAAGAAAAATGATGACAATTAGAGTAGCTTCATTTCCTTTTTGAGAGCTAAGTATTGTCTTGTGGTTTGAGAAGAACAACTTAGCTTCTGAGAGTTCCTATACTGGTTATACACAAACCTAAATTTGCTATCTCTTGTTGCTTTTAACATGTAAAAAAATAGGAAGTGAGGAGAAAGATATTTTGTAAATTAGGAGGAAACCAAGAGACGGAGGGAAGAGGAAGGGAAAGGAGGGGGAAGGGCCATAAAAATATGTGTCATATTCTATGTGTACCAACTCCTCATGATGAAAGTTATCCTTATGTATGGCAAACATGTACTATTAAAAATTTTAAATGTGGAAAAGAAGAGTAGAATCTATAGAGACAAAAAAAGAAACAGTAAAAAAGTAAGTAACAGCTTGTCAAACTCATTTACTATGATACACCAAGAGTCACCAAGACTTGCCGAAACCAAAGTCTCATGAAAAGACATTTTATAGGACATTAGCACTTACTCTGCATCAGATAGGAGAGTTGTGTAGCACATGGCGGGGCTCAGTGTTTCATGGTCCCGTTTCTAAGACACTCTGAGATGAACTTAAGTGTCTCTGTTAATGGACTCCTAAAAATCCTTAATATGCAAATGTGTTATGAAACACCAAGAAGTTAAAAATGACCCTGTTTCACAAATTCTCATGAGACTGTTTTTAGACAGTATGTAAAAGAGAGAGAATTCAGCAGAACTCTTTCCTCACTGAGACCCTGCCATGATATGACAGACCTATGAATGGCACCTAAGAGAAACATTTTTGACAAAATATAGCCTAAATTCTTGCACTATGTGAGGCTAAAAGGTTTTTTTTTTCTTTTTTCTTTACTTTCCACATAGAACCCTGGGTGAATTGGTTTTAAAAAAGAAAGGAAATCTGAAGTGTTTATGTTCAGGGATCAGAGTTTGAAGATTTAGTACTTCATAGCAATTTAATGACTGGGAGATCAAAACAATATTTAAGGTATCAGATAGAATCTGCCCGACTAGCTTTCTGGTCAAGAACCTGCTCCCGCATAACTGTAGATCACAGCCAGATCACACAGTTTCAGCATCTGTTTGGAGAAAAAGGTGAACGTCTAGTGTCCAGATGAAAGCTGAGCTCCCTTGTAATGATGTCATTCATAGAGCGATGCACCAGAGTGGCGCCTTAGGAACTGAGTGCTTACTGCGTCTCTGGTGCCATCAGGGAGAGATGAATGGAAAGCTCACTTCAGACCTTTCAGAGCAGCAAACTCACGTCCTCGTGAGGAAGTCCTTCCCAGTTGGGACAGAGCTGCCTACACAAAATATTGCAACTGTTTCTTCTTTGGAGTCAAACTTTTCTCTCTGTAATGTCTACACATTTGTCCTTTTTGACCATCTCAGGTCACAGAGCATTGGTTTGAACCTTGTTATCATCAATAGGTATGTTCCCCTCTGATGCGGGTCCTCCTGTTTCTTTAACCATTTTTCTGATGACCTTTACTTTGCTTCAACACATCAGTAGTGCTCTTTTGAATACATTATTATCTTTCAGTGTCTAAAGTGGAGCACAGTATGTGATGTATTTTTTTTGTGCTCAGTTTAAAAACAAAGAAGTATCTCTCTATATATTATACGTAAGTGTATTTAATAATTGCTATGTATATTGGGTGCTGTTTCACATACACATTACATATGTGCATTGCAAACCTGTGAGGTGGGTACTTTATTCTAATTTATAGAGGAGGAAACTAGTATAGTCTACCTTACTGTCCTTTAAATTTTAATGTGGATGAAACTCATAAGGAATTTGTATTAAAATTCAGATTCTAATTTAAGATTTCTTTGGAACTTAAAATTCTGCTCATCCTGGGATAATGTGGGCCTCCCAGCACAGAGACTGTAGTGAAAGCAATAAAAAATCTATATAAAAGATAAAATGATGTGAAATGATAAACTAGAAGCAATAGTACCACAGGTGTTTTGAAAGATGTTATAGAAAGTTTCAGGGAATGTATGTGTATTTAGTTGCCAAGTACTTTTTCATCTTAGAATTTAATTGGGGAATTTTTTTTCCCTACCAACAATAATTGTTTATAAAATTTCTTTAATCCCTTAGATACATAAGAAAATTGAAACTAATCTTTACTAAGCACTTGTCACGTAACAACACTGAAACTCCTCCCAGGATTTTAGGTTTTAAATCATCCTCAGGGATAAATATCATCATCATCATCATATTTTAATCACTTACCAGTCTCATCATTATTTGAACACAAGATAGCCACCAAAAGTTGCCTGTGAATGAAGACATTAATTTTCATAAGAGCATAAATAGGAAATATAGAAGTGATCATTTTATCAAATTTATTCCATGTAAGAATCAATTGGTTGAAATGAACCCTGACCAAGCTACATTTTAAGGACTCAGTAGGAAACAAATATGGTGTCCAAGTGATGCTCAGGGTAAACTATAAGTGCTTAAACACGAGAAAACCCAGACACAAAGGAGAACAAAACTAATTCTTCCATGTTTCTGGTCAGACAAAACACAAAAGCAGCAACCCAAGAGATTATGGTTGCAGAGAAACTGTAAAGGCAGCAAATAGAGAAAGGTCACCTCTGTGGTAAGACAGAGGCCTCAGAGCAGGCATTTGTCTTAGTACTGAAATCAACCTGTGTTAAATTCTAGAACAAAGACTATGCTAAGAAAGAACATTGATCAAGTATGTAAACCACAGCCACAGAATTGCAATCCTGAAAATAGGGCTAGCTCAGATCCCTGCTAGGTACAGTCATGCACGTGCAAGTCCTGTCCTGTATGACTTCACAGTCAGCCGGGGAACTGTTTATAAGCAAGAAATTCTTCCCAGAACTACTCCTTGGCCCCGGGCAGGGTGTGACGGCTGTGGGGAAGGACCGTTTGATGAATTAGAGCTGGAAGCCATCCTGACCAATAAATAACAACAGCAAAGACAGGAGTGTCTAATCTTTTCTTAGCTATAATAATACACAAAGTGGTTTTTTAAAAAAAAAAAATTGATACACTTGTTCCATAAGGGTGATTCATTTTAATAGTGCTCAAATTCTGTAACTCAGGAAAACTGCTTTTAGGTAAAAAAACTGCAAAATATCTTAGTTGTAAATTTGATTTTCTTTTTTTGTTGTTGTTTTTCCTTAGAACTGTTGCCTTCAACATTTGCTGGCTATTAAGAAATATTGAACTAATATTAAAGAAGCCATTAAGGACATTTATCAGTCAGTTGTTCCATTGCTAGGGCACCAAACCTTCCACCCAAGATGTAAAGAAGAGATTCGGGTGGATCACAGTTTCAGAGAATTCTGAGGCAGGCACATCACAGTGGAAGAAGTAGCAGCAAAGCTTCCCGCTTCCTGGCAGCAGGAAAGCAGAACAGGAAACATGGTCAGAGAGGTAGGGTGAAGACCCAGATACAGACCTCAAGGTTATGCCTCCTTGAACCAATCAGATGTCCAGAAATGTGCTCCACCAATCCTGAGGAGGCCCCTGAGCCAATTAAGTTGATGTTTAAACTTAATCATCACAAGACAAACTTCTGTGCTTACTTTAATAGGTTGTAAAGAAAAATTATCCTTAAATGTGTCCAGTGACTTCACATAAATTCTTTTTCACCGTATTGCCAAACAGTATTATTTTCCAGCCCTATGCTGTGTGTACATGCCTGCCTTTACTTGCTGTGGATTGTTAAATTCTCTTGTGTTTAGCAATTTTACATTTCATGTTTTAAAAGTTGTGTTTTTGTCTTGGATCAATACAGACAACAAATGTGAACTTAGCTGTCCATCAATCACAGATCCAAATTCAAGCCCTTGACTGATGTGGAACAGATACGGGTATAAATTCAGGGTGGGTAGAGTTTAAGTCAGGGAATTTAATATACATAGTATACAAAGGAGGGATTCATCCAGAAGCCACAAGTGGATGGCAGGCAGAGCATATGGCTTGTGGTTTGGACACTGTGACCAAGACATTTATCACCAGCTGGTGCCACTGTAGCTAGTTTCAAGAAAATATCCCAGGGTAGCAGAGAATTTTCTAGTGAGTGCTGGAAATTCTGCCACCCTTATTTTTCTGAGACATGGCAAATGTCATGTGGACAGAAAAAAAAAGGTGCTTTTTAATCTATCAGTTTGAGGGGAAAGGAAGAGCAAAGAATCTGAAGAAAGAAGCAGAGGAATCCCCACAAATATTGCCCACCTCACCTCCTTTCAGGAATGATTTTCTGTAGCCTGGTCTAAGGTGCGTGACCTCAGAGCTACGCTGTTCTTGACCCTGCGGACAGGCCCTCCTCCCCGAAAGACACTGTTTATTCACCCAGTCAGGATTCTCAAAATTTACTGTCACTCTGTCAGTGCCAGGGAAATAAATGCTTCATGTCTGCTTTCAAAAGAGTGAATAGTTGAGGAGAGAGAGACAGAAATGCAAAGAAAGATAATTAGGAAAGCATTGTTGTGCTGTGTATCGGAGAGGCAAAGGAGATGAGTCATTTTTTACCTAAACCAGTGAAGCCAGGAAAGGATAGGAAAGGGAAACGAAATGCTACCGTGGAAGCCTAGTTTGTGTACAAAAACAGAGGGTAGAATTTTAGGAAGATTAAAAGAAAGAACTTTGAAGAGGCAAATAAAACAGCATATGTAAAGCCTCAGAGATCTGGAAATAACAGATTTTATTTAAAAGGAAAAAAAACTACAGATATGCCCAGTGTACTACAAATAACAATGTAATGTACATTTCAAAAACTGAAAGAAATATTGAAGTTTTTGTCCCAAAGAAATGATGAATATTAGAAATGAGCATGTTTAACTTGACTTAAACATACTGTAATGTGTATATGTATTAAAATATAACAACACTACATTAATATGTGCCATCTTTATTGTTTAAGTTTAAAGTGAATTTAAAAATAAAAACATAAAAAGTGAAGAATTTTGAATCTTTATAAAAAGAAAAATATCTAATTAAAAACTGCAGGTAGATCCCCTTAAGAAATTTATGACCACAAAACCAGCACTAAAAACCATACTCAGGGATATCCTAGACAAAGACAATAAGACCAACAGCGAACGGTCTAATGGAGTAAATACAGAAAGTATGGTAAGCAGATAAGCAACAGGGAAAAACAAAAAGATCAGCAACAGAAAAGTAATGGGATGACAGGAAGCAGTCAATGCCTTTCAGCAGTAACTCTTAACGTAAATGGCCTCAGCTCCCCATGGAAAAGCACAGGCTGGCAATTTAGAGGAAATAAAACCCACCATATATGGTATATAAAAGCCTACAGAATCCATGAAGCTCACAAACTAAAAACCAAAGGTTGAAAACATCATATTCTATCCAACAGGAGCCTCAAAGCAAGCAGAGGTAGCTATCCTATTTTTAGACAAAGTGGATTTCAAGGCAAAACTATATATATACATATATATATAACACAATAATATATATATACTATATATATATACACAATAATATAGATAGATAGATATAGCACCACACATAAAAGATCCAGCAAACATCACTTCAATCATATAAGGAGACTTTAATATCCCACTCTTGCAAACAGACTGATCAACTAAATAAAGAGTCACTAAAGAGCTATCAGACAAATGACATATACTAAAACTGTACTTAACAGATATCTATAGTGACAAAACAAAAGCATAATCCATATTTTTCTCAGCAGCACAAAGAACTTTGTCCAAAATATATCACTTACTAGGCCATAAAGCATGTTCTAGTAAATACAAAAGAATCTAAATAAATTCATACATATTATCAGATCATAGCACAGTGAAATTGGAAATCAACAACCAAAGAAAAATAAATTGTGTAAATACAGGCATATTAAGTAATACACTAAACAGTCAACAGGATACAGAAGAAGTTAAAATACTCTCAGAATCAAGCAATAATGGCTATACAACAAACAAGAGCCTATGGAACACAATGAAAGCAGCCTTAAGAGGGACATTTATGACTGAGAATGGCGACATTTCAAATACAGAGTGATCTCAAATACATTTAATGATTGTTATGTTCATACTGTATACAATTCCTCATTTAGTGACCAATTCAGTTGATAAGCTAGCTGCAGAAATGGAATCTAGTCTTTAAAAGAGGAATGTCTATGAGATATTGAGGACAAAGACATAGTCAAAGGAGGGACAGGGATTTAGCTCAGAGGTTCCGGTTCCAATTTTGTGAGCACAAGGTCCCAGGTTTGATCCCCAATAACCAAATACAACAAAACTGGGCATGGTGACTCACGCCCACCAGCTATCAGTACCACACAGCACAATGTTGGATGTGGTGGCTCACACCTGTAATCTCAGCATTTTGGAGGCAAAGGCAGAAAGATTGCTGAGTTCAAGAGCAGCCCGAACTACAAAGCGAAATCCTGTGTCAGAAATACTAAAAAAATAAGAAAAAAAAGAAATAGTCAAAGGAAACTCCACCTTGATAACTTTGATTTTATTTGCATAACTCTAGGGGGGAATGGTTCGAGACAAGATCTCACTATATAGTTCAGGCTGGCCTTGAACTCACAGCAACCATTCCTGCCTCAACTGCCCCGGTGCTCATATTACAGGTATGCACCTCTATGCCTGCTTGTATACATAACTCTTACATGACTAGTATAATTATAATAAAACATAAAACTACAGTCCAAACAAAAATTGCAGAAGGGTCTGCAAATTTCAGTACTGTACAAAAGGGTCTGTAAACTATACTACAGTACAGTAAACTATTGTGCTCAGATTCTAAAAAGGTGTAAAGAACTGTACACACAAAACAGGTCATAAGTCTGAGTGGCATGCTTGGTTGTAGGTCCAGACAGTGGTTAAACAGATAGATTTTTACATGTGCTATGCTTATATTAAATTGGAAAGCTCCTCTACAGCAAAGAAAAATCCAGGAAACTGAAGCAACAACCTGATCAAGTTCTTACCAGCTACCCTTCAGGAAGAGGAACCATATCCAGAATACACAAAAAACTCACAAAGAAAATTAGACTCCCAAATAAAAAAGATCCTATCAAAAATGGACAATTAAAATGAATGTATTTTTCTAGATAGAACAAATATAAATGTCCAATAAATACATGAAAAATATTCAACCTCTTTGTGAGAGAAATGCAAATGAAAACACTGAGATTATACCTTAGTCCAGTAGGAATGAATATCATAAAGAGCATATAAAACATTGAATACTGGAAAACTGGTGAGGATAAAGGAAGTATATATGAGTTTATGGAAGTGTAAACTAATACAATCACTCAGAGATCATTTTAGAGTTTTCTTAAAAACCTAAATTCCTTTTGACCCAACCATATGTTGCCTAGATTTCTTACCAGGTGAGCTAACATGATCCTAATATATCAATGTGTGTGTAGCAGCACAGCTCACAATAACCACATCACAGGAGCAGCCCATCAACAGATAAACTAATGAAGAAAATGTGATATATATTTATATATATACTGTATACATGTAAATATAAAGGTATATATATGTATATACAGCACATATATACATTGTGTATATATATATATGTATATATACACACATACAGAGTGGAATATATATGTGTGAATACAGTATATATGCTATATATTGTATATATGTATATATATATATATATCAGTGTGTGTATACACAGTGGAATGTATATAATTGTACACACATATACACTATATATATATACACTATATACTGTATACACAACTATATGTATATACACAATGGAATGTATATGTATGTATGTATATATATATATATATATACACACACACATTATAGACTTTATATATGTCACACCATGTGGAATAGACACACACACACACACACACACACACACACACACACACATACAAATGAAGTAGTATTCAGCCATAAAATTAAATAAGTCATTTAATTTTCCCGTGAATGAGTCATTCACAGGAAAACAGGTGGATCTTAAGACCTCAATGTTAAGTTAAATAAATCAATCACAAAAGATTTATTAGTGCATGGTCTCTCTGATATGATAAATGAAATAGTAATTTAAAAGGCAAAATATGAAGCTACATTAAGGAATAGAAAGGTACACTCTACAGAGATGGGAAGTTGGTTGGATGGGACTACAAGGGGTATAAAGTGGCCAGGATGCACTATATGTATATATCCAACCCCCAGGTGGAATGTAATTACTATGTATTGCCAACAGGGACTGAAATAACTTTAGCAAAATACCCTGAAAAGACTTTTACAGAGCTGGAGCTTCTGGAGGTGCTGCCCACAACCTTCTATTTCCTGTGATGTTTGCTTGGAGGCATGAAGAAACTGAACTCTACTGCAGAAGTCAGGAGTGAAGAGGAGATGGGAAGAAGGACTGGAGGGATGTGGCTATAACTGAGCTGGTTTGAGCCTCAGATTGTCCACAGGAGTGACGCAAAAAGACAAAAAGAATGACCCCCAAATTTTCTTAGGGATACATAAACAGTAATACTACTTGATAAATATGTAGGTATCTATAAGCATTTGGAAATGTCCATTATAGACATTCTGATGAGCTTGCTTCAAATTAAAGAAAGGGTAAGTTTTAGAAAATGATGCATTATTTTATTTTATCTAAATAAGTTCTATAACTACGGATAAAATCCCTCATAGTCTTTGGTCTAAAATTAGACACTGTATGCCATTTCATTGTACCTCATTACTGAAACATTTCCTTTCATTTTGGGACATGACAATCCCTTTGGAAACAGCCTGGAAAAATGAATCATAAGCAGTTTAAAATGTAAGTGAGAAGCATCAAGTTATTAAGCAAAGCATTGAAAAGATAAATGGTTTGTGAAGGAAAATGTAATTAACAGGTTACACTGTATATGTTTGCAAAATGACTATGATGCATGAAAATGTTTTTGTCTACTTAATTTTCCTAAGATTGTGTGTTTATATTCAAATTAATTAAATGCAAAGAGCCTTGTGCTCTAAATAATTTTGCAGTAACCGGTATGTGCAGCTAAATGAATGGACTTTAGTTATGTTTGTGTGTGTGTGTCTGTCTGTGTGTGTGTGTGTGTGTGTGTGTGTGGCTAATCCAAAAGTTTTGGGCCAGGAAACCATTCGCACTGGAGGGGTTGGAGGACAGCAGCCCAATGGAGGGAACTATTCTCCTTAAGGTACAGAGTCCGAAGGCTTCAGACACAACGTGCAGAGCCTTCCCACACAAAGGGACCCTTGCAGCGTATCAAGGCTTTGCCAAGGATGTCTGCACCTTCAGAACAGAGATCTTTATCTATTTTATTCATTGACATATCCCAAGTGCTTCAACAATACTCAGTGTTCAATAAGTATTTGCTTAATTAATGAATCATTGAATTAATTAATTGCCCCAACAGCTGAATGGCATGACGGGAGAGAGCAGATTGGACATCAGAAACCCTGGCTTTCGACTCTCATTGGTTGTGTGATACTGAGTAATTCACTCAGTATTTTGAGATTTAGTTTCCTCATCAGTAAAAGTGGAGACTGTAGTTATGAAAACAAGGTTATAAGAGATAATTTGTATGAAAGAACATTATACACAGTAAAAGACTGATGTGTTTATTGAAATACTTCACGATGGAGATTCTGCTTATGCGTTACTAATTAATTTTCAATCCTCAGTGCTCATGTATTATTTATTTTCCAACCCCCTGGCACACAATGAGTCCATAATAAATGTTGGATAAAGTGACCTGAATTCACAATGGCTGGTACATTTTACACTGGGGAGTGGAGAAGAAAGCAGGCTGGAATGAATGATAAGAAGTCACTGACAGAAGTGTTTGCTGTGGGTCTTCTGAGGTTTCTAAATCCTGGGTTCCTACCTTAGTCCAGGGGCTCTCTCTAGGACCCCCTTGGAGCATGACATATCTTTCTTCCACTTTCACATAAAATGACAAATTATGAAACAGGGTGATCTATATCTATTGGCTCTTTGCAGCGTACATCTATTGTTGAGGCAATGACAACTTGTTTCAAAATATCCAGGTCCGTGTGCATGTTTCTATGTCCGGGAAAACTTTCTCATTTTCATCTTATGAATAAATTAGTTTCCCAAATTTTACCTGTAATAATTATCTTTCTTTTAATTTTTCCTTTGTGGTGCTATAAACTAAATCCCACACTTCACTGAGGTAAACATTTTACCACTGAGCTAATGCCCAGTCCTTTTCATTATTTTTTTTTTTTTATTTTGAGACAAGATCTGTCTAAGTTTCATAGGCTGAGCTCCAAATTGCAGTCTTGCTGCTCCTGCTTGCACATGGCCAGCAGTAGGTGTACACCTCCAGGCCTGGCTAAGAATTCTTCTCAAATGGAGTTGGGAGGTATAGCACAGTGGTTGAGCATTTGACTAGTACTGTGAAGCCCTAGGTTCAGTCCTCAGCACTGCACAAAATCTCCAAAGATTCCTTTAACAAACTTCAGTCATATTGTTCTGTCCTCCATTAAGCCTGAGAGGTGAAGTTACCTGTTATACTCTCCTATACCTGGCTGACTACCATTTCCCATCTCTGCAAGGAGACAGAGAGAAACCTGCCATACGTGGTGATGTGAACAGAAGATGCCTTATTGGCAATACTGATTCTAGAAGGCAGAAATGACAGGTCTCAGTGTCTGCCGGACATGAGAGTTCTTGCAGTGGGTATGATCTGCGATGGCTCTCTGGGCTCATGGCTTCAATGAATGGGGGAAGGCTTGCCTGTTTGCTAAAAGATAAGCAGTTTTAAGGCTGCGAATAATTATCCTGATTATGTCCAATACTTAGCATGACTCTGGAATTGAACTGACAGTACTGCAGCATTAATTGAACACTGACACTAATATAAAATAAATAGATTAATCAGTGAGGGCCTGCCCTGCCTTTACTAGCAGTTGCTAATCTCTCTAAGTCTCAGTTTTGTTTAAATATAGAGATAATAGAATAAACTTCATAACTTTTTTTTAAAGAATGAAGGCAATATTTGAAGGTGATTAGCTCCTAACTTTTCAATGAACACTGACTACTTGTTTTTCAGTAACTGTATCTTTCACGCAAGACAGAGGAAGAAGATAGTTGTGAAAAAAAGTATGTATTATATTCAAGTATAAGCACATTTTTTGTAATTGTCCACAGGGTCTCTCACTAATTCAGAACATACAGATTTGTATGGTTTTGTGGGAACAGAGCAATCTGGTCAGGGGAGTCCAGGGCGTTGTGAGGTGGGGCCTCACTTAAATTTATGTCAGTCCTTACTTGGCCAGCCCACTTCCTTTGCACTCTTTTTCTCCACATCCCAAAGATGGTTTGTTTAATGGCTAAGGATTGATGAGAAAGAATCAAGGTTTAAAAAAAAAAGTAAGAATTGACCCCCAAACACCTACTAACTGAAAATGTGATGTGTAAGAGCACAACATAAGAGTCAACATAATCACATGCACAGCACATGCGCATATGCAAAAACATGTAAATCATACACTTTAAATGCAAATATATGCATGGTCTTTTTTATTATCTGGGCCACTTGGATGTGACCCTCAGGATAACCTTAGTGGAAATTATTGCCCTAAGTATCATTTCTAACTGAATTGCTGACCTGAGGGGTTTTTTTAATAAAATAATTCAGAAATGAAAAAAGAAATATGTTTTACAGTTCACATCTGCGTGAGTTAAACCACCTGCTATGATTCTGTACACTTTATTTTTTTTACTGCTTTGTATTTAGTTAATTTTTATGTGTGTGTGTTTTCTTTCCCTCCACCCCCAGACCCAGGTTGCAAATTCCTTGAAAGAAGGCCCTGTATATTATAATCTGTCGTGTCCCTAAGAACCTTGGCAAATCACGTCTTCACAAACGGAAGCCACACCCCACTGCAGGAAGTGATAGCACTTCACTTCCTCTCCATTACTTTTCTCTTCCCTCCATCTTCTGCATATCCTTTTCTGGGCTCTGCTGTCCCTTCGCTGCAGATCTTGCTTTTGTCTCTACTTTATTCAGCACTCTCAGGGATGACCTGCCTAGTAACAGCCTCTCACTTTATCCAGATGCCCCTAATCTGCCCTTCCATCCTCCAGAGAAACCTCCCCATTGCTCTCTCCCACTCTCATGTTAAGTTTATTCATCCGTGGTTTTGTAATCTTCTTTTGTGAATGCCACCTCAAGAGTCTTTATACATGATTTGAAATCATCCACATTCTTAGAATTTTTAGGTTAGTTACTATTATGTGCCTTCAGTCACACTGTTTGTTTCCCTAATGATTCTCCTCACATGTGCTGGAACAGCAAAGACCATCACAACTCTTTCCCATGACCAGATCAGTTCCTACCCTAGGGCAGGTAGGATCTAAACCTATAGGTAATAAGAAATTGCCGAACCACATAACCTGCCCAGTGGCTCTTTAAATTGTTTCTGGGGTTTCATCATCTTTATCCCCCCTTTCCCAGAGTGTTTTATCCATTCTACCTGGGAACTCTTCACACCACCCTCAAGTTTACTGACTGCTATTTTATTCCCAACGAATGTGCCCAAATCCCAGATCTGTCTAAACTGGATTTGTCAGTGATTTCCATTGGGGTTAGGCACATGCTACAGGCTCCAATAGACTCAGAGCCCACAAGGAAATGAACAGTTCATTGTACTCTGTCAGCACGAATCTGTGGAAGTGAACTCAGGATCTTGAGGATGCTTCTCAGGGAAACAGTCTTTTAAGAAAAACTTCTGTAACATGTGCCTGACAGGCCCAATTCCTGAGGTGTTTGCTCCTGCACAAATAAAACCTAAAGTGATTTTGAAACCATTTTAAAAACTCTTTCTGAAAGCTTGTTTGTTTCCCTTTTAAAATAATTTTTTTCCTGTATAATGGGGGTCAACAAACCTTGTCTGTAATGAGATGTGTGTCAATGCTTTAGACTTTGCTGTCCATGAAACCTTTGTTTCCATTTTTCAGTTCAGCCACTATTATGCAAAAAATATATATATATCCATATACATTAGGTGTGACTCTGTTAAAATAAAGGGAGAGATGAAAGAAAGGAGACTGGAGAATTCTCAAGGAAGGTGAAGACCTTGGAGAAGACTTACAATAAAGTCTGGCTTCAATACCACAAAGCGATCCCTTGTTTCACGTACGTTCAAGCCAGTATTGTAAAGTGGAAGAGCAGTCAGTGGTAGAGGTCAAATGCCCACTTGTTACATTATCATCAATTAATGATCTGAATCTGTTTTATAACCCACATAACCCAGAATAATAATACCTGTGTTACTGGGTTATAATAAAACACAGCCATTTGTAATCCTCAGAAAGCTTCTCTTGAGTTTCTCACAAGTACCATTCAGATATTTCCAATCATCAATGAAATAATCAGCCAAATGATGCAATTACGTTAGATAGAAAAATAAAGAATTTGGCCCAACTCTGCAATTCAAACTAGTTGATGGTGACATATTTTGCAGTCACATAGGAAGCAGCGAAGCCCTCAGTGTCGCTTCCTCGCAGACTCAAGAGGGGTTCACAGCACTCCCTGCAAAGCCCACAGGATCTTGACACTCTACAGCAAACAAAATCAGTTTCTTTTACAGGTAAACTTTTTTCCTTCTGATTATTAAATAAGGTGCTAATTGTATTATCAATTTTAGGAAAATACTGGAATAAGGAGAAATGAAATCTGAAATCATATAGTAATAGGTTAGACAATAATTTTTTTAAAAAATCTTTATTGGTACATTAAATA
>PVIR01022823.1:0-27737 GCA_004026965.1 Petromus typicus
CCATTCATTAATTCTCTCTCTCTGACCAGCAAGGATGATTAACTTTTGAAACTGACCAATCTGTGTATTAATACTTTCTGAAGCAGAAGAAATGAAAACAATGTTAGGGTGGCAGAAGGTGAAAGGAACTTGCACATTAAGTTAATGACTGGATTCTATGGACCAGGGAGATTACAGGACTAGAAAATACTCCTGCTTCCTTTTCTGTACCCCAAGAAAGAGTTTGACCTCTATGTTGGCCTCTGCATGCTGCCCAGATTCCCCTTTGCAGAGTAGATTTCATACAAGACATTTCTTTTTTTATTATTATTATCTTTATTGGTACATTAAATATACACATCACGATTGCACTCCATAATGGGGATTTGTGCCAGTATAAGACACAACTTAATTCTCATTTTTTCCCATAACCCTGCCCACCCTACCACCCCCCCATATACATAAAATTTGTTTCCTTACTTTTTTGTTACAATCTCAACATTTTCCCCCTTCACCCTATAAGACATTTCTATTACTTAAAATAATTTCTGTTTTCTCAAATGGATTAAGCATTTTCCAGGTGTGAAGTTAGAGTTGAGATTTAACAAGCCAAAATCCATACTTTGTGACCTCAGAGTCATTTCAGGCTGTCTCTTCATCTTTTATGAATGTTAATTGAATCAATAAAATTGTTATGTAATTTTTTAACATTTTAAGTCTTTATAATGATGCTTCATTGCTAAAGAATTTTCATGAACTGGGAGTGAATTATGGTCGAGTTGAGTGTAGTGTCAAAATTAGTATTTTAATGACATGGAAAATAAAATAATGTAAATTCATGACTCTCTGCACTAAGACAGGCTAGTATCTAAGAAAATACTTGAGATGTTTTATTTATATATGTAACATGAATTCCTCCTTTTCAGGCCTGGGAAGCCTGAACATGAATTTCTTCTTTTCAATGGATTCTGCTGTTTGCTTTATGATTTTAAGTTTAGGATTTTTTTTTAAATTATCTTTATTGGTACATTAAATATACACATCATGATTGCACTCCATAATGGGGATTTGTACCAGTATAAGACACAACTTAATTCTCATTTTTTCCCATAGCCCCACCCACCCTACCACCCCCCCATATATATAAAATTTGTTTCCTTACTTTTTTGTTACAATCTCAAAAGTTTAGGATTTTTGCTGGTATTTATATGATTAAAAACACAGCATTCATTTTTTTTTTGTCTCAACATATACCTGTGGTTTTACAAAATTTTTCTTCCTTAGGAAACTAGAGTTAGTGACACGGAAAGGGGACAGAAATATTTATTTGTCACTCAGTGAGAGACTAATTGGACAGCATAAGTTGTACAAAGGCCTATGTAGGGGACATGAACTGAAAGGCAAAGAGCAATGCCTTCACCTGCTCTTACCCACGGTTTTCCTCTATGGGAGTGAACCAGCTCACAATGTTGAGGGGAGGCTCTCCTTGCCCCCTCCACCATGGGATGATAACTGAATTTGAACTGTCAATAGTCTGGATTCAGAATCATAAAACCTGAACTTGAGTTCTAGCTCTACAATTTACTAGTTCTTTGAACTTTGGCAAGTTATTCCAATATGTGAGTCTGGTTTCTATTTGCAATAAAAGTTTCAGGGTCTCCTTAAAGGTTTTCTTGGCTGGATCAAGGATTTTCATGGATTTTGTAGAGAAAATTAATTACTTTACATGAGAAAAGGCACTCCACACACTGCTAGTGTAGAGTGGACATCAGATAAATATTTGAATACTTTCCCCCCTACTTTAATTGATAAAAGGTGGATTTTTAAAAAGTATTTCTTGTAGTTATATTTCTGACCACTTATGACATAGGCAGAGATGGGTGCATAAGTGATTTTGTAATAATCTCCAGTGCACTATTCATCATATTGCATCCCAGCAAAAAAGAGGTCTTAATTTGAGGATTGTCTAGTCCAGTTCTCTTTACAGAGAAGGAAACTGACCCAGAGGGGCTAAGTGGCATTCCCAAGGCCACACAGTGACAAGGTAGCAGCACAAGCAGGACTTGGAATTTGATCTCTGGTCTGGATGCCCTCTCTTCTCTTTTCCTTACTTCGCTGATACAGATGCTGCATTGAAGGGCACAAGGTGGGGTGCCTGGGAAGCCTGAAGATGCAGAAAGCATGTGAGTTCTCAGTCTGCTCCTTGCTCTGTCCAAGGCATTGAACTCAAAAATCACAATGGAACAAGAAACACTCACTCTGACTGATAGATAAATATTTTGGGGACTGTATGGAGGACTGGGAGGTAACTTTGAAGCTAACTGAGATCTGGTCTCACAAACTTATCTGCAAGGCCCACAATGTCTGATTGATTATGTCCTAAATAGCACTATCGGATAGTATCAAGTCAGAGTCTAGACAGAAGGGATGAGATCAAAATAGATTTGGGGGACTTCCAAGTTCAGTGTACACCACCTTTCCCACAGGTGTCTCTTCTTCAGATTGGGCTCACAGCCCAGTCTAAAATGGGGGATGTCTGTGGCTCACTTCAGGGAATACTCACCCAGGAGCAGGAGTGAGCTGTGTGGGGAATTGATTGAATCCATTTGGAGTAATGGCTTCACTTGGCCACTTTTAAGGCTTATGTTGGGCTGGTTGTTCATCTAGAGTCCTCTAGAGAGAGTGGTTTGGGAAATAGAATCCCTTGGAGATTTTCCTTCAGTCAGCATGTGGTGGGGATTAAGCATCTGTATGTACTAAAAGTGCCTCAGATACATTGATATGGAGCCATTACATTAGTTTAAGGAGGGAGGGACTTGAGGAGATAGATGGCTGGATACAAATGCCAAGAATCTGTAACCCTCTGAGCCAGGAGCCTCTCCTCCGGCACAGATGTGTTGATGCGACAAAGTGGCTAAGTGTTCTCATCTCATTCTGCCCTTCCACAAGCTAATCCTCTCTCTGACTGTTAATGTAATTGCCCACCCACCAGAACCCGGTTAAACACCTCGAGTACATTGCCCCTTCGCACTTCACTCAGCCTAGGATGGTACCTGTCTGTCTCTCTTGTGAGAAGCAAGTAGCTGGAGATTAGAGACTATTTACTCCTGAATGACCCCTGTACCTACTGCTGTTCCCAGCATATAGTAAGAATGTAAGAAAAATTAAAGAGAACTTCCTTGCTATCAAAATGGGTCATCTATATTTTGGTTCTAAGAGGAAAGGACATGGATGTGCTTTGAAGAGAGTCTCATATCAGTGAAAACTCAGATTCATTTTTCCAGGGAACTAGTAAAGTCAGTTGTTGAGCTCAGTTTCCATGAGATAAAAATCCTAAACTCCTGAACTGTATAAACACTCAAGTGTCACATCAGGAGATAAGCCATGTGGCCCCTCAGCCCTTTGCATGGCTCCCACAGTTCTCAGAGTGATTCAGCTAGTGGTGCTTAAACAAACGCAGAGGCTGTACTGAGAAGTGAAAAGAGGATAGAAGCTGGTCAACCCACAAGTCTACAACCAATCAGCCCCTAAATCAACTGAGATGCTTTGGGAAGCATGTGAGTTTTGAAGCAGATTCATCTTCAACTGCTCTAAATTAATTTGGGAATTTATAAACCTGGAGAATCAGAATGAACAGGATGAAGGTGTCAACTTACTCTGGCACTCCAAGAACTTAAGTGCATGAGAAAGACTGACCAATCATGATACAAGAGGCAATTCTGCTTTTTATTGAAAATAAACAAAGTGGAGTTGCGCAGTGAGCATGAATTCTATTCTCTTTGGGTCAGACTAGAGTGGGCAATTCTAGTAGACCAGAAGACTATAGAATGAACAGTAGTCTTAGGGGAGAATTAACCTCAGAGAAGGAAAGAGATAGTCTGACTTAGATTTATAGAGAAGCTTTATCCTTAAAAGGCCCTGAGAATTCTAGATACATCATGGTGTTTTTCTTATTTATTGAATTTCTTATTTATTGCCCTAATTATCGGCCTATGCATAGCGAGGAACAGGGTGGGGAAAAGGTGTTGTTCTGTACGTAGCTGCTGAAATATATTAAGCAGTGTATGTAAAGCTGTATCTAGTCCCTGCTGAAATGAATTACTCTTTTTGTTTCTTGAACTTTATATGAGTAGAAAAACTATGTTCACAACCATTCTGATGAAAATCTTGTGTTGGCTCCAAATTCTTAGTATCTCCTCACTTCTGGAAATCCCTCACTCTTGCAATCTCACAGAAGGGTCTCAGCTACATAGTCAAGTTCTGGTTCACCACTGAACCTCTCATATGCACACAGTCCACACCATGTGCAACACACAAGTCAAATTCCACACTCCCCAGGCCCTCTGCCTTCCTCTCTCCCCTCAGGGATATGGTATTGTACTATTTTCTTGGTTGCTTTACTCAAATGAAAACATACACTTCAATTTTGTCCATTATCTCTTTAGAGAAGATAAACACAAAGTGGAAGAAAACAAAGGAAAAGTGCTGCAAACATCTAGATGTTAATGACTTAAACACATGATCACTGTTTTAATAAAAACTCTTCAGAGCTTGTGCCCCAAACAGCCTGCTTTGTGACTTCTCTAAGAGAAGAATGAAAGATGAAAAACATCTTTACAGTTTCATAGACCTCCATGAAGATTTCAAGAGGGTTGATTGGTGGTTTCTCTACCAAAACAATCCCAGCCCAGAAGATAGTAGCCAGAGCCACTGGATGGGCATGCCAAGATGGCAGTGGTATATTGCAGAGGAGGCACCTGACAGCACTTTGTGAAATAATCAAGATGAAGGGGAGGCAGAGCTCATGTTACATGGAAGCATCAATGTGCAGGGAAGGTGATTGTGTTACCCAAGAAAGCAATGGCACCAGTGAGGGGTGGGGGTCACTGTGAGCTCTGCAAGCTGATTCAGGGCCCTTTTACATGGTCTGTGTGAAGTGGAAACCTTAGAAGTCAACATCAATGAGGAGGGATGTAGGAAAAGTGTGAGAAAGTGGCATACACTCTGTGATAGTTAATTATAGTATCAACTATCTAATCTGAATATATCTATATACTTAACATATACCACCTAAAATACCATCTTTCATCATCTATATCAATCAATGTACCATCTAATATATCTATCTTCTCTTTCTTTAACTATACTTTCTGTGGTCATTAAAAACCTGTTTGAAACACAGATGAGCTGTGAGATACATCATAATAACTGAGGAATGATTATAGGAGTTGGTGATACTATTAAGCAAATGATGGTATAATAACGGTACAAGGCAGTATGAAATATATTATTAATGTGACTATATTTCTCTTATTTTATGACCTTCTCAAGAATAATACAAATCCAGAAGTAAAGATGTATGACAAAAAGTGACATTAGTATGGTGAAAAGCAATGCAATCTGATTTAATGATATTCAGATTTTTATATTCAAATTTAGACAGGAATCTTCTTTTTTAATCTTCTTTTTGGGGATTTCCAGGAATCTGTGATCCAAAGCCGTAGGACACAGGCCATTTCCAATATGTGGCCTGTTAGGAATTGATCTGCACAACAAGAGGTGAGTAGAAGACAGCTGGAAAAGCTTCATCTGTGTTTGTAGCCACTATCACTAGCATTCCTTCTTCATCTCCCTTGCTATCAGATTTGCAGCATTACAGTCTCATAAGTGTTTGAACTCCATTATGAAGTGCACAAGCAAAGGCTCTAGGATGCACGCTTTTTAGAAAAGTGAAATGTCTAATTATCAGTGGTGGAGCTGAGGCAGTGATGTCAGCCCTGAGAATGTCTGCAAACATAGAATAATGTTAGCCAAGAGGTTTGACTGCACAGAGATTTCAATCAGTCAGTAGCTTGCAGACTCATTTAAAATCTTATCAGTGAGTGGAAAATGATAAAAAAAAGATGCATCTGGTTTCAGGCTTTATCATGGCAACTCAGTTGATGTACTTCAATCATATTAGTTTTATACTATGTCAGATCTTAAGTCAGACTACAACATACAGTTTAGTCCATGTGTGGTCTTCCCATGATTTTATTAACTATTTCTGTCTTTGTTTCTTTCTTGTACTGCAAACATGTCTCCATCACAGTTTTGATAAGTTCATAAGCTAATCCTTGCTGAAATAAGTAAAAACAGACATCACTGGAAAGTTTCTTTGAAAAGGAGTAAATATTGATTCATATTACAGCAGAGGACTCTAAGACTGCCAACAAAAAAAGCTATATTTAAAATAAAATATGAAGTATATGAAGAAATGCTCAACATCACTGGTCATATGAGAAATGCAGAAGAAAACAACAATGAGATTTTATCTCACTCCAAAAAGAATGGCTGCTATCTCAGAATTAGCCAGCAACAAATGTTAGAGAGGATGAAGAGAAAAAGGAACACTTCTCCACTGCTGGTAGGAGTGTAGACTTGCACAACCTCTGTGGAAATCAGTGTGAAGATTCCTCAAAAAGCTAGGATTGGAAGTCCCATTTGACCTGGTCATTGCTCTGCTAGATATATGCACAAAAGAACTTAAAAATTCATACCACAGGGACAAATGTGCACCCATGTTTATAGAAGCTCAGTTTGTAATTGCTAAGTCTTGGAAACAACCAAAATGCCCATCAACAGGAGACTGGATAAAGAAGATGTAGTTCTTTTATAGAATGGAGTATTATTCTGCCATTAAAGATGATAAGAATGAGTCATTCATACTCAAATAGACGTATCTTGCGGACATCGTCATACATGAAATAAATAGGTCACAGATATGTAAATATTGTATCTTTTCTCTAGCATGAGAAAATAAAGATGTAAATGAGTTGTGGTATATACAATTGATATTGTGAAATAGAAAATATTTAAAAAGAAAGACAGTGTAGGGGTAAGTAACGAGGGGGAAAAGAATGTGATAGTAATTTTAAAAAGTAAATAAAGATTATGTATATAGGGGATGGGAGTTGCAGGGTGAGTGGGGGAAGGGTAAAAATGAGAATCAAGTATCATATTCTTGTACAAACTCTCAATGTTGAATGCGATGATGATGTGATTTATAATGTACCAATAAAGATTTGAATAAAAAAAGAAAATATGAAGTGCTGTATATGTTCACTGCACTGGGTGACTCACATTTCCAGGCTTGCTTTGTGTAATATGTGCTAACTGGTTATCCAACAAAGCCATATAACTTTGAAATTTGCTTCATCATCTGAACACACATGCCTTTAGATTTTTTCAAAGGAAAAGTAAACATGAAGAACAAAAGCATTAGTTGAAAGCTACAACTTCATCAGTTGTGTCTGCACCAAGAGTATTATTCTTAGGGTCTAACCACAATACTAAAGCTAAGCTATCCCTTACCATTAGTGAAGAGTTAATCCTACCTGCTTCCAAGGACATTTGCCCTGAACTCTTAGGAAATCCTGCAGTTCCAAGATGGTATGTGATTTTCTCTTTTAACTAACAACATAACTAGATGAATGGAAGAAGTACTGTACTGGAGGATATTGAAATGTAATTATCAGAAAAGATTAATAAAAAAATACTGGCTGACCAAAAACTGCCACTTGAACTTAACAACATTTTTGAAGATGTGATAAAATTATTAACAATGTGCACAGCCTTAACTTACATGTGCTCACATGGCTCACTGAGGAGATGGGCACAGAGCACATGGGTCTCAGAGAAGTGTGATAATTTCCTCAACTGACCAGAATTTTTGAGTTATCATTGCCACACCAGGCTTCATTTAGAAACTTTTACTATTGGCTGCACAGTTCAGTGACACAGAATGGGTAACAAACTTGCTTACTCTCGTGATATACTCAAACTACTAAACAAACTCAATCTGTCATTTTCAGGAGGATGGAAATTGTGTTTGTCTATAGATAAAGTGGTTTCATTTAAAGCCAAACTGAATTATGGAACTGACAAGTACTAGGATTCTTAACATGCTCCCAAGATTAGCAAAGATTTGGAAAAAGACCCTTCTTTCTTCAGGCTGCTGCATGAGAAACTGTCTCACCTAACAAGAGTTTGAGCATTGCTCTTCATTAACATAGACACCCCAGAACTGGGAAGGAATAGATCTGAGGCCCACTTGTGCATAAGCCAGATGAGTTGATTGGTCCATGTTAGAAGACAATGAATTGGTTAAGACTGCCAAAGACAATGCTATTATAATATATTTGAGACTAAAGTTTCCATATATTGTTCTGCCCATGCTGAGTAAGGGCTGCTTCTGTACCAGCAGGCCTCTGACCCACCTTCCCCACAACACTTGTGCCCTGAGTTCCTGCACAACCAGCATTGGAGGAGGAGCCCAGAAGACTCCATATTCTTGCCTGCCTACACTGACACTTGGGCTCTGATCTCTGAGGGGCAGCACATGAGGAGGAGCCCCCAGAGACTCCATGTACTTGCCTGGACACACTGAATAAATGAAGCACCAGTGCTGGGATTTAGGCAGAGGCTTTGGTATGAGACTGCTGTCTGCCACAGAAAAAGCACCCACTGGAAGAGTGAAGGAATTCTGTGACTACACCTACTGGTGAGTTTGTGGAGTCCATCCCAACTACAGAACCCTGAACTCTTGCAAAGTGCAAGCCTCTGTAGGAGCTCACTGAACTCAATTCAGGCATTAGAGCCAGAATCTACTCAGAGGATGACAGCTATCTCTCCATGACTAGTCAGCTCTGATCTGTGTGCTACTGCCCATACTGTCTATAGAAGACAGCAGATCCATGCTTTGAAGGGCATTTTTGTAGTGTTTTTGCTTTTTTTTTTTTTTTCCTGTTGCTGTTATTTTTCTTTTTTCTGACTTCTCTTTCACTATTCATTTCTGTACATTTTTGTTCAATTTTGGGTTTTTTCTTCTTTCAACTAGTCTTACTTTTATAGGAGAGGAAATATAAACTCCTGATAGCCTGCTGCTTCTGGCCACCCCTATTCTTTTGTTCCTTCATCCTCTCTTGTCCTTTGGTCAGCATCAGTTCCCAGAAGTTAATCAGCAGCAATAACAAAAAAATAGAAATGAGAAAAAAATTCAAATATCCAGAAACGGTGATTATTAACATGGAGGAAACCAGGGAAAATGGTAATAGAGAAAACTGAAGCTCAAACACCAGAATTCTCTGAACTGATATTAAAAATTGTCCTATTAGGGTCAATGCCCTCATAAATGTTACAGTGTATACCATCCACATAGTTCCTTACAGACATGTTTCTATCGTCCAGACTGAGCTTTTGCAAACTATGTGGATTTATTGTAGTATTGTGCTGTAACAAATGTACAGTCATGAATAAGTATCTATTATTAGCACATATTTCATTGGCTAAATGAATGAATAGACAGAAAAATGTATGGAAACTAATGAGATTTTACACTTTATACTATAATTTGATAAGGGTTTTTAAGGAAGCTAATAAAGTTAGCCTTTGGAAACATACTTGCTCCATTTTATTATTTAAATATTATTGATATCAGAGCAATAAGGAATATTAGATTAGAAATCAATAGGTTTGTGTCTGCAAGTCACTATGTGCCTTCAGGTGTGCTTTTTATTTCTCTTAACTGCACTTTCTTAACTCTGTAATGAAATAATTGGACTAAGTTGACACCTAAAAGCATTTCATCTCTAAGTGGTTATGATCATGGTTTTGTTCTATTGTTAGAGATGAGAGAGGGCAATGACTTTAAAACTCTTGAGCATGTGGTATACCAAGTTTATGATATGTCAAGTAATATTGATACATAAAGCAAGTACAAGCAGAAGTTCTTTGGAGAACTTTAGGTGAGAGGTACATTTTATAATGCCTTGGTACTCTTTTCAGTACTTCTGTTGCCCCTTTGAGTGTCCTTTAGGCAGAAAATTTATAAATGGTCACACTAGAGAAAACAGCACTAAAGCAATAAAAACTAATTTGAAGTGATACAGTTAAAGCCACACCTTTCCCTGAAACTTTGGTGCCAGTGAATCTGGTCATTCAAGAAAGAACATGAGAGGGTTGGAGAGATGATGCTCTAAAAGAAAGGAGAAGAGGCTGGGGATTTAGCTCAGTGGTTCCAGTGTCTGCCTCACAAGCACAAGATCATGAGTTTGATCACTGGTACCACATAACACAATCCTGGGCATGGTGGTTCATGCTAATAATTCCAGCAATCAGTACCACCACACCAACGTGCTGGGCATGGTGGCTCACACCTGTAATTCCAGCTCTCGGGATGCAGAGAGAGGAGAATTGCTGAGAGTTTGAGACTAGCCTGGGCTACATAGTGAATTCAGGGCCAGCCTAAGTACAAAGTGAGACCTCTATCTAAAAAAACAATAAATAAATAAATAAAGGAGAAGGACTCAATTCTACAAGACACCAGTTTTTCTTTTCTCTGTAATTCCAATTCCAAGATCATATTCTATAAAACGTTTATGTCAGCTTTATATTCCTTTTTTAAAAAATGAAGACACAGAGTGGAGAATTCCTGGGGGAATCTCTGGGCAGACAATCTGGTCAGACTCACAGAAGCAAAAGAGCACTTTAAACTTTATCAAGTAGCTCTTTTCAATGTCACATCAATAACAAATGCCCCGGGCCACCTTTTTAAATGATGGCTTGAAATTTATCCCCATTACCCTTCACATTGCCTTTTAAAATAGATGATTGAGTGAGAAATGTCATCTACGCTTTTCCCATTCCTCTTCAACCAAATTCACATGTAAAAATGATGTTGATATTTTACCTCGGTTACCTTTTGTTTGAATCCTTACTGTAATCCATCATGTCCTCTAAAAATATTAGCTATTCTTTTTGACCTAGAAGAAAATAGTGAGTTTCAAACTGACTCACTGATGGGGTAAGTGATAGACTATGGTATTTTTCAGCTATTTTGGATAAAGCCTGTTCCTGACATAACTCTGATGGATGTTGGTGAAACACAATGGACAACAGGGAAAAGGAGGCAAGAGAAAAATAATTGTATTTCCCCACCTTCCTCTCTACTTACCTCTTCCACAAGAGAATCATAGGCCAGACAGACTTTCACTATAAAATTTATAATTGTTCCTTTATTTAGCACAGCTCAAGGTGTATCATCAAGGACTCTGTAGGGAAACTTGTGTCACTGAAAGTAAGAGGAAAGAAAAGAAAAGAAAAGAAAAGCCTTCAGAATGATGTTATTGCTTGAAAATCAGAGTCATCCTCTCTTTATTCTTTTACATGCTTAATTTAACCTATTTATTCTTTAACCTATTTATTCTTTATTTTTAAAAAATACTATAATACTGTTCATTTGATTATATATATATAAATATCTCTTTAGTGAAAAATAAAAACTCAAAGATTTCTTCATATAATTTTTGTTTATTCACTCGAAATGAACTTGTTCATTAAGAATTTATGAGGTCCCTCCATGCTAAGTACTGTTAAGTATTAGAGAAAAAAAATAAGAAAAAGAGTATTTCTCCCTCTAAGAATCTTTTAGAATTTGACTTTTTCTAGATTAAATCCACAGTTTAGAGAAATGTAGACAGAGGTTTCCAAACTAAACATGTTTTCTTTAACAGGAAACTAAAAGTAAAACAAAAGTAAACTAGGACTTACTAGCTGGTGTATACAGAATAAAAATCATCTAATTCTTAGTTTCTTATTACAGCTTGGCAAGTTATCATCACACCCTGCTTATCCATTTGCATTTCATCTAATTTGGAAATGCAAATATTATTGTACTGGGTCATAGTTTCCTTTCCCATAATGATTAACTATATGGGCAATGACTTTTTAAAACTCTTGAGCATGTGGCACTTTGAAGAGAAGCAGCTCACTGGCGTTTTCCCTCTTGACCTGAAGTTGTATTTACATGTAAAGATACAATTTGAAGGAAAAAGAATTCTTAAAAGCAACATTTAGCTCTGACTTTTCTATCACACAGCAAGGTAATTACGGATTAAAATAATCTGTGACTAGAATAGTACGAAATTCCCAACACATAAAAATGATTAATGTTTGAGGAGATGGAAATGTTTAATACTTTAAAATATTTATACCTATATCAAATTATCATAATGTCTTGCACAAAATGTCCTAATACTATGTCTCAAAAAGTAATAAAGAACACTTGCATTCTCTTTTTACCTTCATGATTTGTGTTAAGTAGCCCAAAATAATCTTTATCTTTGTATCAGTACACCTAATACATTTCCTTTTCTGGATTTTCTGCAGTTTTCGTATGATGAGTCTAGGCATAGGACTTGGGAAAAGTACATTGTTCACCATTTTCTGAGCTTCCTAGATCTGTGGTTTGATATCTGTCATTAGTTTTGGAAAGATCTCAGCTCTTATTACAAATACTTCTATTTCCTTCTCTTTTTCTTGTTCTGGTATTTCCTGATTGTATCTTCTGTAATTTTCTTTTATCTTTTTTTGATTCTTTATTGCTACATTTTGTATACTCATCATGATTATATACAATATTGAGAATTTGTATCAGTACAAGACATGACTTAATCCTCATTTTTCTTTTTCCCCTACCCACCCTCCCACTCCCTATATACATAAGCTTTGTTTCCCTTTTTTTGCCATTACATTTTTTCTTTACCCTTGTTACTTACCCCTACCCCCATTTTCCTTTGAATATTTTCTATTGGATATTTTTGCAGTGTATCTGTCATACAGTCTAGAACTCATTTACATTTTCAGCTTCTCATACTAAAGAAAAGATACAGTATTTACATATCCATGACCTATGTTCTCAAAGTATATCCATTTGAGTATTATGTTTGAGTATAAGTGACTCAAGCTTATTATTCTTTATGGCACAGTAATACTCCATTTTATAAAAAAACTCCACATCTTCTTTATTCAGTCTCCAGCTGATGGACCTTTGGATTTTTTCTGAGATTTAGCTATCATAAACAGAGCTGCTATAAGCATGGGTGCATGTATGTCACTATGATATGACTCTTTTAATTCTTTTGTGTATATCCCTAGCAGGGGAATAGCAGGGTCAAATGGGACTTCTAATCCTCCACACTGATTTCCATAGTGGTTGTATCAGTCTATATTCCCACCGACAGTGGAGAAGAGTTCCTTTCTCCCAGCAGCCTCACAAGCATTTGTTGCTGGCTAATTTTGAGATAGTAACCATTCTTTATGGAGTGAGATGAATCTCAGTGTTGTTTTCATTGGCATTTCTCAAATGACAAGTGATGTTGAGCAGTTATTCATATGGTTCTTGGCCTTTACTTATTCCTTTGAAAAGGGTCTATTAATTTCAGATGTGCATTTTTTGAATTGGGTCTTTAAATTTGAGGTGGCTTATTTTTTAAAGCTCTTGATGTATGTTAGACAGTAGTTCTTTATCTGAGAAAATGCTGGTGAAGATTTTTTCATATTGTTGGTTGTTTTTCTGCTCTTCCAGTGGTTTCTTTTGCTGTGCAGAAGCTTTTTAATAGGATGAGATCCCATTTATTGATTCTGCTATTTCTCATGCTACAGAGGTTTTATTCAAAGTCTTTCCCTAGCCTAATGTCTCCAAGAGTTTTACCTAACCTGTTTTGTAGCAAGTTTAGAGTTTCTGTTTTAATATTTAGGTCTCTGATCCCCTTTGACTTTAGCTTATTACACAGTGTAAGAGATAGGTCTCACTTTACTCTTTGGCAGGATGTAACCCAGTTTTTGCAGCACCATTTGTTAAAGAGACTATCTTTCCTCCATTGAGGATATTTGCTTCTATGTCAAAAATGATGTGGCTTAGTGTACCTGGGGTTGTTTCTGGATCTTCTAATCTGTTTCACTGATCTTAAGGTCTATTACTTTGCCAGTATCATGCAGTTTTTAACATAGTGGCTTTGTAGTATAGCCTCAAGTTGGAGATCATGATAGCTGCTGCCATGCCCTTGTTCTCTAGAATTACTTTTGCTATTCTTTCTCTTTTGTAGTTCTAGATGAATTTTTGGGTTATTTTCTCTATACCTGTGAAATACATTGTTGGGATTTCAATCAGGATTGCACTGAATCTGTATAATAGCTGTGGGAGTATGGCCATTTTGACAATAGTGGTTCTTCCTACTCAGGAACAATGAATGTCTTTCCATTTTCTGTTATCTTCTTCTAGTCATTTTTTCAGAGTGCTGTAGTTTTCAGGAAAGAGGTCTTTCACTTCATTTATTAGATTTATTCCTAGATATTTCATTTTTTAGATCCTATTATGAAAGGGCTTGACACCCTAATATCACTCTCAATGAGTCTGTTGTTTGTGTATACAAAGGCTATTGATTTTTGAGAATTGACCTTGTATCCAGCTATGCTATTAAATTTGATGATTAAGTCTAACAGTTCTTTGGTTAAGATTTTAGGATCTTCTATATAGAGTATCGTGTCATCAGCAAATAATGACAATTTAATTTGTTCCTTTCCTATCTTCATTCTAATTATTTATTTCTCTTGTCTAATTGCTATGGCTAATACTTCCAGCACTATAGTGAACAGGAGTAGTGATAGCAGACATGCTTATCTTGTTATTGGTCTTAGTGTGAAAGGGTTCAGTGTTTGGCCATTCAAATAATGCTGGCTATTGTTTTCTCATAAATAGTTTTTATTAGTTTGAAATAAAGTTCATCTATTCCAATTTTTTGTAGGGTTTTGAACATGAATGGATGTTGGATTTTGTCAAATGCTTTTTCTGCATCTATTGAGATGATCATATGGTTTTTGTCCTGGAGTCTGTTAATATAGGGTGTTATGTTTATTGCTTTACAAATGTTGAACTATCTTTGCATCACTGGGATGAATCTAACTTAGTCAAGTTATATGATCATCTTGATGATTCTCAGTATTTGGTTTGCCAATATCTTATTGAGGATTTTTTCATCAATATTCATTAGCTCCCCATAGTTATCTTTCTTTTGGTTGGCTATTTCTCTGCTTTTGGAATCAAGGTAATGGTTGCTTCCTGGAATGAATTTGGGAGTACTGCATTTCTTCAGTTTCATTAAAGGGTTTGAAAAGTAACTCTTCTTTCTAAGAGCATCATAATAGCATTAACTCTTCTTTGAAAGTTTTCTAAAATTCATCAGTAAAGCCATCAAGACCAAAGCTTTTCTTTGTTGGTAGTTCTTTTTATTGTATAGTTTCACAGATTGATATTAGGGTGTTTAACATTTTATATCTTCTTGGTTCAACTTCAGAAGTTCACATGTGTCTAGGAGTCTATTTTTTCTACATTTTCCATCATATTGGAGTATAAATTTTCAAAATAGTTGTTTATTATCCTCCGGAATTCTGCTAGATCTGTGGTCCCCTTTTTCATTCCTAATAGCATGGATATGAACCTTTTCCTTTCCTTGATAAGGTTTCCTAATGATCTATCAATTTTGTTTATCCTTTCAAAGAATCAACTCTTTAATTCATTGATGTTTTGGAATCATTCTCTTAGTCTCCATTGCATTAATTTCTGCTCTGATCATTATAATTTCTTTCCTAATATGAGCCTTGAGTTTGTCTTTCTCCTCTTTTTCTAGTAGCTTGAGTTTCAGCATTAGATTGTTTATTTGTGTTTCCTCTGTTTTCCTAGTGCAGGCATTCAGTGCTATGAATTTCCCTCATACAACTGCTTTCATTTTGGCTAATGATTTCCTGTATGTTGTATTGGGGTTATCATTAAATTGTAAAAACTGTTTAATTTCTTCTGTGACCCATTTTTTGTTCAGCAGACTGAACAAAAGCAGACTGTCGTCAGACTGTTCAGCAGACTGTTGTTCAATTTCCATGTATTTGTCAGGATCCTAGAATTTCTTTTGCTATTCAGCTTTAATTTCAAGGCAGTATGGCCTGACAGCATACAAGGGATAACTTCAATTCCTTTGCATTTTCTTAACCCTGTTCTATGAATTAGCATGTGTTTTTTTTTGGGAGAATTACTAGTTTTGCTAGTGATATCAATCCAGGTTGGAGGTTGTTTTCCTCCAAAGTTTGAAACACTTCACTCCAGGCTCTCCTTGTGTTGAATGTCCATGCTGAAAAGGATGCTGTGTCCTGATGGGCATCCCTTTTCATGTGATTTTTTTTCTTTTCTATAACTTCTTTCAGTATTTCAATGTTTTGTTAGATATCTGGAATCTTTTAAAAAAATTTTTTTAATCTTTGTTGGTACATTACATAAACGCATCATGGTTGCACTCCATAATGGGGATTTGTACCAGTATAAGACACAACTTAATTCTCATTTTTTGCCGTAGCCCTACCCACCCTACCAACCCCCACATACATAAAATTTGTTTCCTTATTTTTTGTTACGATCTCATCATTTTTTCCACCTTCACCCTATTTTACATTGAGCATTTTCTATTTCATAATATAAAACATACAATTCAAGGACTTCTTTACATCTTCATTTTCTCATACCAGAGAAAAGATGCAATATGTACCTATCTGTGCCCTATTTATTTCACTTATGAGGATATCCTCAAGGTATGTCCATTTAAGTAGAAATGATTCAAACTTATCATTTTTTATGGCAGAGTAATACTCCATTCTGTAGAAGAACCATAGCTTTTTTATCCAGTCTCCAGTTGATGAACACTTGGGTCATTTCCAAGATGTAGCAATCACAAATTGGGCTGCTATAAACACTGGGTGCACATATGTCACTGTAATATGAGTCTTTTAATTCTTGTGTGTACATACCTAGCAGGGCAATGGCCGGGTCACATGGGAACTCCAATCCTAGCTTTTTGAGGAATCCCCAAACTGATCACCACAGGGGTTGTACAAGTCTACAGTCCCACCAACAGTGGAGAAGGGTTCCTTCTTTTCCGCAGCCTCATCAACATTTGCTGTGGGCTGAATCTGAAATGTCAGCCATTCTATGTAGAGGGAGATGAAATCTCAGTGTTGTTTTCATCTGCATCTCTCAAATGACTAATGATGTTGAGCATTTCTTCATATGCTTCTTAGCTGCTCTTACTTCTTCCTCTGAAAAATATCTGTTCATTTCAGATGCCCATTTTTGAATTGGGTCATTAAATTTGGGTGGGCTGATTTTTTTGCGTTCTTTATATATTCTAGATAGTAGCCCTTTGTCTGAGGAACAGCTGGTAAAGATTTTTTCCCACATTGTTGGTTGCCTGTTTGCACTGTTGGTGGTTTCCTTTGCTGTGCAGAAGCTTTTTAAAAGAATGAGGTCCCATTTGTTGATTTCTTCCACCAATTCCTGTGCTATAGAAGTTTCATTCACGAAGTCTTTCCCTAAGCCAGTGTCTTTGAGAGTTTTACCTAACCTGTTTTGCAGTAGGTTTAGAGTGTCTGTTTTAATATTTAGGTCTCTCATCCACTTTGATTTTAGCTTGGAACAAGGTGAAAGAGTTAGATCTAGTTTTAGTCTTTGGCAAGTTAAAGCCCAGTTTTTCCAGGACCATTTGTTAAAGAGGCTATCTTAGTTCCATTTATGATTTTTGGCTTCTTTGTCAAAGATGAGGTGGCTCAGTGTATCTGGAGTAGTTTCTGGATCTTCTAGTCTACTCCATTGATCCTCAGGTCTGTTACTTTGCCAATATCATGCAGTTTTTATCACAGTGGCTTTATAATATAGTTTCACCCATGATTTCCTCTTTAGCTTTATTAATCATCATGTTGACAGTGTCCAATATCTCTGCTTTCATCTCAGAGATCAGTTCTGATTTCCATTTTACTAGATCTGCTTTGGTTACCATTTCCGAGGGCCCTAGAGACTGGGCTTCACACTTCTCTATTTCCCTTCCCCCTGTGTTACTTGGAGGTGAGGATCTTTGTGTCTGAGATTTGGAGTGTTTCCTCATCTCTGACCTGCCCTGTTTTCTGGTGCTGTTTGTTGCAAGTTACTTTCCTTTTAATAGTTAGGAACTTTAAAATAGCAGTGTTTCCTGGGTTGCTCTTTGCAGTCTGTATTGGGACCAATACAAGCTGACTGGATGTGCTTCTGCAGCTACTGTGGAGAAAATCAGAGTCTGACCTGCTAACCTCAGTCCCTCGGCACTCTTCCGGTGCAGGCCTGGGGGCCAGTAAGCTCTAACCCCAGCGCAGATTCAGTGATGCAGACTCGGTGCTGCAGTCACCGCTTCCCGAGCCGCCTGCTGCTAAACTCAGTCCCTGGGCGCTCTTCCGGTGTGGGCCTGGAGACAAGTAAACTCCAATCCCAGCGCAGATTCAGTGACACAGACTTGGTGCCGCAGTCACTGCTTCCCGAGCTGCCCGCTGCTAAACTCAGTCCCTGGGCGCTCTTCCGACGTGGGCCTGGAGGCCAGTAAGCTCCAAACCCGGTGCAGATTCAGTTTCACAGTCGCTGTTTCCTGAGCCGCCCACTGCTAACCTCCTGCTTCATATATTTGTATGTCCAGTTCTTTACCTTTTTCTGTGAAGTTTTCTGCCATTATCTCTTAATAGCTTTTTGATGTCTTTAGCATTGTCTCCTCCTTCCTCAGTAACTCGAATCAATCTTATGTTATTCTTTTTTGAATCATCTAGGAGCTGTTGGATTCACTTTTCATTATCACTTGCTTTTTTTCATAGATTATGCCTTTCCAGTTCATTGGTTGAGATCATGTCTTCTAGGTCTGAAATTCAGTCTTCTGCCAAATTTATTCTATTGCACAAACTTTCATTTTCTTTCTTAATTTCCTGGACTTCTGCTTGTAAGTGTTTAAAAGGTTCCAGTGCTTTTGCTATCTTGGATTCTATCAACTCCATGATTTCTTCTTTAGCTTTATTAATCATCATGTTGACAGTGTCCAATATCTCTGCTTTCATCTCAGAGATCAGTTCTGATTTCCATTTTACTAGATCTGCTTTGGTTACCATTTCTGAGGGCCCTGGAGACTGGGCTTCACACTTCTCTATTTCCCTTCTCCTTCTGTTACCTGGAGGTGAGGATCTTTGTATCTGACACTTTGAATGTTTCCTCATCTCTGACCTGCCTTGTTTTCTGGCACTGTTTGTTTCAAGTCACTTTCCTCCTAATAGTTAGGAACCTTACAATAGCAATGTTTCCTGGGTTGTTCTTTGCAGTCTGTATTGGGACCTAAAGAAAAACCCCTAGTTCTGGCACACCATATGAGGCACTCAATCAATACAGTCAGAACACCTTCTCCTGTCTCCTTTAGAAGCAGGAAGGCGCTGGCTCCTGAACTGCTAAAATGGCACTGCCCGAGGTTCCAATGGGCCTGCTTGCTCACCAATATATTCTCTGGGCTCTCTTGTGCAGTCAGCCTGGAGGCCAGTAGGCTGTAGCCCCTGTGCAGCTACAACGGTAGGGGCTGTTGTTCCAAAAGGCCCACCTACTCACCAATACAAGGTCACTGGATGTGCTTTTGCAGTTGCCATGGAGAAAGTCAGACTCTGACCTGCTAACTTTAGTCCCTGAGTGCTCTTCTGGCGTTGGCCTGGAAGCCAGTAAGCTCCAACCCCAGCGCAGATTCAGTGGCACAGTCGCCGTTTCCTGAGCTGCCTGCTGCTAACCTTAGTCCCTGGGTGCTCTTCCGGCATGGGCCTGGAGGCTAGTAAGCTCCAACCACGGCGCAGATTTGGTGATGCAGATTTAGTAGCGCATTCGTCATTTCCTGAGCTGCCCGCTGCTAAACTCAATCCCTGTGTGCTCTTCCGGAGTGGGCCTGGAGGATAGTAAGCTCCAACCCTGGCGCAGATTCGGTGGCTCAGTCGCTGTTTTCTGAGCTGCTCACAGCTAACCTCAGTCCCTGGGCACTCTTCCGGCATGGGCCTGGAGGCCAGTAAGCTCCAACCCTGTCGCAGATTCAGTGAGGCAGATTCAGTGGCGCATTCATTTTTTCTGGAGCTTCCCACTGCTAAACAGTCTCTGGGCGCTCTTCCGGCGTGGGCCTGGAGGCCAGTAAGCTCCAACCCCCCAATATCTGGAATCTTGCTAATTATATGCCTCGGAACAGATGTTTTTTACATCATGGCCATATGGAGTCCTATATGTTTCATTTATCTGTAGGCCCAATTACTTTTATTTTCTAGTGAATTTTTCTGCCATTATATTTATAAACAGTTTTTTTCTATCTTTTGCAATGTCCCCTGCCTCCTTAGTGACTCCAATTAATTTATGTTATTCTTCTTTGAATCATCTAGGAGCTGTTTTATTGATTTCCCATATTCGCATGCCATTTTCCATAAATTGTAACTTTCCTGTTCACTAGCTGTAATCTTGTCCTTTAGGTATGAAATTTGGTCCTTAGCTTCATTCATCCTACTTTTCCAAGTTTCTGTGGAGTTTTTAATCATCTGGAACTCTGCTTGAAACCGTTTAAAAACTTCTATTCCTTTTGTTATTGTCACTTTTATCATGCTCTTGAATGCTTGTTTAGCATTATGAATCATATCTCTCACTATGGACAGTACCTCAGTTTTCATCTCAGAGATTATTTCTTATTTTTATTTTACTATTTCTGCTTTTGTTACTCAGCTCATCTTGTATTGAGCTTCAGTTTGCTCCATCTCCTTTTTCCCTCTATTCCTCTATAGTAATGATCTTTTTTCTCCTTTCTATTCCTTTGCCATTACTGGTGTTATTAATTTGGTTCTTTGCCTAGTGTCTGCGCATTGTTTGTTTCAATTCTATTTCTTTCTGATATATGGAACCCTTAATGAAGAGCTACTGCCTGTGTTGTCCTCCTTAGATAAATGGCTGTAGTCAACAGGATTCCTTTACTTTTCTGGTGAATGTTTTTCAATGTGGTGGATTGCTCAGAGGAACTTGCTGATGGCCTTTGTCTGGTCCTAGTACTGCTGCTATGCTTATTGAGTGTCCACAGACCAGTAGATGGTATTTCTGGAGCCTCTTCCCCATGCAACAATCATTTTCAGTTTGACCCACAAGGAAATAAAGATTCTGAGGCCTTCTAGTCTCACCCCAGACTTGGTCAAAAGGGGATGGAGGTCCCACGGGCTTTGGTCTGGTCCCTAGGGCAAGAATGCTGCTGGCTGGGGTCCTTCTCACCAGAAGTGGTTGCATTACCTCCACAGCTCTTACCCAGACTCACTCACACAGGAATGGAGGTTCTGTGGGCTTTCTTCCCAATGGCAGGAAGGCTGCTGGCCATAGTCCTTGCCGAAAGTCACTCTTTTCTGTAATTTTCACATTATTATCATATTTTATTATATTTCTTCTCATTCTTTTTTTCTTTCATTTTCAGTTTTGGATATCATCAAGGTCTATAATTCTTTCCCGAATCTTGTCTAGTCTACTAATGAATGTATGAATGCTTACCTTTTAAAAACTGTTTTCATTTTTGCTGAAAGAATGTTTTGGTTCTTTATCATCCTAAATATCTCTGCATACATTACCCTTGCATTACTGCATATTATTCATTTTTCTTTAGACTGCTGAAGATATTAATCAGAATTATTTTAAATTTCAGGTCTGATAATTTCAAAATCTCCAACATAAATGAATCTTGATCCCTATTGTATTTTTTTGCCTTATAGCACACACACCTTGTACTTTTTTTTGAGAGCTGGATGTGGTGGACAAGGAAAGGAGATAAAGAAAATAATATGAAATTTTAGGTATAAGTACCACTTAGAGTACATGGATTACTGTAGCTATAATGTCCTTAGCTAAAACTTTATAATGCCTCTTTATATATCTTTCCTGTTGTCTTTGGGTTTTTTGACTCCTTTTTCAATAGGATGTGAAGTTCACAGATCTTTTGATTCTAACCTCCTACTGTTATGTAGGAGTTGTACTGATGTCCTAATGCATGATGGTAACAAACTTTCTATAATCCTATCATTAGATTCTCTCTTAGTGAGCTCATGTTCCTGGTAAATGATCTCACATGTGCTTTTCGGTGCTCTTCCTTCTCCTACTAAAATGAGACAAGAGGGTGAGACAAAACTGGAATTGAGTATGGTATTCTCTTCTCCCAGGCAAGTTGAATTGCGGAACTAAATAAGTAGGCTAGACTACAGCTAAACAGTTTTTCTAGAAGATAATCTATTGTTAACAAAGAACTCTCTGGATTTTTAATGATTTTTTTTCTTACATTACCTGAGACATGAGGGGATTTTTCTACAGTTTCTAACTGAAAAATCCGCTTGTTTTGTCCCTTCTGAAGTTTTAATCTCCCAAGCTAGTTCCAAATACAACCTTCAACACTTAGTCAACTATCATGTATATGTTCATAACAGGCTCCACTCCTGGCTTCTAATCCCAATAAACTATATTCTCTGTATTTTATCTCTCTGGTTTTTAGGGCTGTGGTTCACACTGTTGCCATCAATTCTCTGATCTGTCTAGGAAAATTTGTGGATTTTTAGTTTGTTGAATTGTTTCTTTGTGTGAATAACATATCAAATTAATTTCTAAATTCATAAACTTTTAGACCAGAAATTATGTTTATAAATTTTCAGTTCATCTTTTCCAGAGAAATATGTTGCAAATCTATTTTTTTTGTCATTTTTTAGTTTTTTTTTTTTTTTTTACTGTGTGGTATTTTAATCATAATTTTCTGAAGTTAAATATACAAACTTTAATCTTATCACACTTAAATTTGAATAACATTTGACCACATCCAAATTAAAAAGATACAAATCTGTTATACTAGATATATAAATTGTTTATCTTTATATCTATAGATATGATGCACTTAGGCTTTATCATAGTTTTTGATTTGAAATTTTTTTTCTTTTTGAGACAGGGTCTCACTTTGTAGTTCAGGCTGATCCTGAGCTCAGCCTCAAAATCCCATCACAGCAATCCTCTTGCCTCTGCCTCTCCAGTGCTGGTATTATAGGCATGAGGCTCCACACCCAGCACTGTGGTATGTGGTACTGATTGCTGCTGGGCATGATTTTCCACACCCAGTATTGTATGTGGTTACTGGGGATCGAACCCAGATCCTTGAGTTTGCAAGACATGTGCTGGAACCACTGAGCTAAACCTTCAGCCCTGACTTGAAATATTGAACCAGCCTTTATTTCTTACAAATAGTTAATGGGTTGTTCAAATACAATTTGTTAAGTAATCCATCTTTAAATAAAATAAGATGATACTTATTTATTTACCAAGTTTCCAGATGTGCTTGGTACCTTTGTATTCCTACCCTGAGTCTGCCTGGCTAGTCATATATGAGTACCATCTGTTTTAATTATAGAGGATTTGTAATGTTTTAATTTCTTATATGCATACTTACTATTTATTGCTCTGTTTATTGTTTTTCTAACTATAATTCCCTATTTATTTATGCACATTTATTTTAAAAGTTGTGAAAAATTTGTGTAAGTGTGATATTTTTCCTTAGAGAATTAAGATATTCACAAAAAAAGTATTTGGGTCTGTATATTTTGTTCTGGGAAGGTTTTTGCTAACTTCAATTTTTTATTACATATATCTATTGACACTTTCTCCCTGAACCAAGCTTGTGAAGGTCCATTTCCAAAGAAATGGACCAATTTCATGTCATGATTTTTTTTAATTCTTGGAGAAACTTTTATACATACCTATTTTCATTCAATATAATGATTATTCATGTATTTTACTTCTTTTATTCATGATTAATCTAGCTAAACATTTGTCAGCTTTGTTGATTTATTTCATCAAGAGCTCAGTGTTTCTGTTAGTACTTCCTCCAAGTACAAACCAGTCCTGACCCTGCTTAGCTTCTAAGATCAGATGAGACTGAGCATGTTCAAGGTGATATGGCCATAGATCTGTTGGTTTATTTCTAGGAATCAGAAAACTCTTTCTGTAAACAGTCAAATGGTAAATTTTATGAGTGTGGGAAATGTAGCCTTCAATACAAATGTTCAAATCTGTCATTTTAGAGCTAGAGGAACCATAGATAGTACATAAAACAGGAGTGTTGTGTTCCACTGAAACTTTATTGAAAGGGACATAAAGAGAACTAGGATGTGTTATAGACATCTTCTCCATGATGGATGTAATCATTATGCACAGCAAACATGTTGTAATATAAAATTAAGCAGTAGATCACAGTGAGATAATACTTTATACCCAGCAGGATGGCTATAATAAAAAGATGCAGAAATAGACAAATGAAAGAATTGATATGAAGGATCTGGGAAACTTATTTAGTGTTCATCTTTCTTCAGTTTTCATTTCATTCAACACTCTGATTATTTTTAAATTAATTTTAGGACTATAGGTAACTGTAATTGTGTATTGTCCTTACTTTTTCTGGTAAACCACCTGAGAATTAAGACACGGGAGATTCATGCCATCACATCAGAACTGAACTGAACATATAGTTTCTGTTAAAGCTTATTCTTCAGGATTTCATTTTACAATTATAATAAATAGGTTTTCTTTTTCATTACATGATTACATTCTCTAATTGGTTATCTCTTTTATATTTGGTGGGTTTTTACTTGCATATATCATTTTATTCTTTCCTTCATTATTCTTTATTTATGCTAGCTTTATTATTGATTCTTTTGAGTTTTATAGCTGTTGTATCAGTGTCTTTCTAAAATGTAATTTTGTTTCTATTTCATATTTCATGTTTCTAATCATTTTCTTTTATCTATTCATACTGAAAAATACCTGGAATATCTTTTTAAACAATAAAAGTGGTAGTGGGCATCTTTAATTAATTTCCAAGTTAAGTTTGTTGGATTACTACTATAGTATACTTGTTAAGAAAACCATTGTTTTAGAAGTCACATACATACACACATTATATATGTAATATTATAGTACTAAAATTTTTTTAATTGAGTCTAAAATTTTAATTGAAATGAGTTGCAGTTTTAATAGTATCCATGGATATAATCATATATCATTTCTTCTTAAATATTAATGGTAATGAGTGATATTAATAGACTTTCTAATATAGTTATGTGCACCTACACAGAGATTTTTCCAAAGAGATGTGTCAGTAGGCAATTCGATCCTTGTATAAATGTCATGGAATGTACTTACATTGACCCAGATGATATACATCAATCACTTGACCTGGGTTCTAGGTGCAGTCAAAGACATATTAAAAAAATAAAACAAGCAATCATGATGTGTGTATGTAATGTACCAATAAAGATTAAAAAAATAAATAAAACAAAACATTTTTTTAATCCAGTCACTTGTTAATAGGTATTTTGGTTGTTTCTGTGATTTAGCTACTACAAACTACGCTGCTATAAATGTGCATATACATGTATTACTGTGGTATGATGCTTTTAATTCTTTTGGGAAGAAACTATATAAAATGGGGTACTATTTAGCCATAAATAATGATAAAATTGAGACTTTTATAGATAAGTGCATGCACATTGAGGTCACACTCTTAAGGGAAATAAACAGAACACACATTTATAAACATCAAATAGACAAAGCTTATGCATATTGGGGGCAGGGAGTTGTAGAGAGGGCAGAGGAATGGGCAAAATGAGAATTAAGATGTGTCATGTATTGGTAGAAACCCTCAATGTTGAATGTGATCATAATATGCATATAAAATATACCAATACTATCGATTTTTAAAATATAAAGAAAAAGGGCAGGGGATTTAGCTTAGTTTTTATGGTACCTGCTTTGCAAGGACAAGGTCGCAGGTTCAATCTTTGGTAACCACATACAACAATGCCAGGCATGGTGATTCACACCCAACAGCAATCAGCACCATATACCACAATGCCGGCTGTGGTGTGTCACACCTGTAATCCCAGCACTCAGGTAGAAGAGACAGGAGGACTGCTGAGTTCAAGGTAGAGTTCAGAACCAGCTTGAACTACATAACAAGATCTTGTTTCAAGAAAAAGGGATAATATAGTAAATAATCCAGTAATGTAATTATTATTGCAATCAAGTATATGTAATTATATGTGTTATCCATTTATATGGCTGGAAGTGCAGTATTTTTATTATACCAGAAACATTGCACACAACACTAATTAATGGACTAATTAATCTTGCTGAAGAAATTTCAAGGCAGTCTATTGTTGAGGCCTGATGTGGCTACTGTTAGGAGCTTTTAGCTAGATTTATGTTGAAAATCAAGAGCAAAAACCCCAGCAGGATGATTTAAAATGTTCTGACTGTGGCCAGAAAGGAAGTTTCAGTAAAGTCACAGCCTGCAAAGATGTAAAAGAGGAGGAATTGGTCACTGCAAAGACCAGAAAGAAAAAGCCATATAATTCAATGGAGGATAATGTGAAGGCGGTCTGAGGACAGTACAGGGACCAGCAGGATTCTATCCTTTGTGGCCTCAAAATTACAAAAGTGAAAGACTTTACTTTGAGACAAGAGTCCTAGAACAATATGTTTTGGAATGGTGGCCTAGTGTTTTTCTTCCTGTTGACAGGAATGATGTTAAATAAAAGTTAGAATTTGCTATTGCAAAAGATTGGTGGTATTTCTACATCTCCAACAGCATCTCCTGGGAGTTTGGGAAATTATTTTTTGTAAATATACACTTTCAGTGTACCTTAATTTGTCTTTAATAGTAGGAAATGTTAGTGTAAATTGTCTGGATGTTTTTCTGCTCTGTCAGATTCTATTACTAAAGAAGGGAGTATAACGCAACATAATTTTTGGGAGAATGGAATCATATGAAATTATCCAGTTTTGTGTCAGTTACTTTTCCCCCCACATTTACACATAGGAATAATTGTTAAGCAGATTAATGGGCTTCATCTTGGTATATTTTACATTACATACTTCAACCCCTCATGGATAAATGTATTTTTGGAAGGATAGACTTAACTTGTATAATGTATTTTGATCATATTCAGACCCTCATATTAGTTATTCTCCTTCTTTTTACCCTTGTCTTGCCTAATAAAAGTGACTCTTTTATTTTCTTGTCACCTTTTGTACATTCCAAGTATTAGGAGGAATTGGCAATATTAGTCTTTTTGAATAAGACTTATGTTGCTTAACATGGTGATTTGTAAATCTATCCATTTTCCTGAAAATGAAAAACTTCATTTCACTTTTAAAGGATAGCTATGACAGATATGACACAAGTTCTGAATTGGCTGTTCTTTTCTATAGGGTTGTGAAATATGTTTTTCCATACTTTCCTGGCCTTTATGGTTTCTTCAGAGAAGGCTGGATTTATTCTGATGAATTTGCCTCCATAAATGATGTTTGGTTTTTTCCTTATTGTTTTCAACCTCCTTTCTTTCTTCCATACTCTTGCTGTTTTACCTATAATGTAACACATCATGTGATGTTCTGATCATATCTGTTTGTGTTTCTGAATGACTCCAGTCTATATGTTTTCCAAGATTTGGAAAGTTTACTGGAATTATTCCATTAGAGATTTCCTAAACCATTATTTTGAACCCGAGTTCTCACTTTTACACAAAAGATTCCTAGGTTTGATCTTTAAGCTGTGCCCCAGAATTCTTGGATATTTTGTTCAAAATTCCTGTTATTCTTCCTTTCTGTCTGCATGTAATAGTTGATTGAATTTATCTTCAAGTCCTGAAATTACGTCTTTGGCCTTATCCTATTTATTGGTTTGGCTTCTCACTGAGTTTTTAATTTGACTTGTGTTTTTTATTTCCAGGATTTCTGTTTAGTTCTTCTTCAGAACTTTTATATTTTGGTTGAATTGCGTCTTCATATTCTATACTACTTTCCTTAGTTTATCCAGCCATTCATTTATATCATCTTTCAAGTTATTAATCATTTTATAGATCACTCTTCTGAACATTTTGTCTGGAATTTCATCCTCTTTAATATCATTGAATTCTATAACATTTAAGAGTCATGTTGCCTCATTTTTTTAATACCACTTGTTTTTCTATACTGAGAC
>PVIR01022824.1:0-27744 GCA_004026965.1 Petromus typicus
CCTTTTATTGTTGATACCATTGATGGATTACTTCTTTGGTTATGGTGGGGTTTTTTGGCAATACCAGGAATCTACCCTTTTGCTTGCAAGGTAGGTGAGGGGCCACTGAGCTAAATCCTCAGCCTTTAGTGTGTTTTTAAACTGATTGTGATTTGCCTTTTACTGTTCTCATTTGTTGGGCCCTAATAATTTCTTGCCTAAGTTATTATGAAGATTGCTAATTGCTTTTCCTTCTTCTATTTCACCGTACTCTTGCTATTCATTTTTCTTTAAGCACAGGATATTTGTCTTTGCTATTTTAATCAAAACTTTCTGGCTTTTAGAGTACAGGTCAAATGAACAATAAATGTCAGACCCCCTAGAATGACTCCATGCACATGTGTGTGTGTGTGTGTGTGTGTGTGTGTGTGTGTGTGTGTGTGTATATATATATATGTATATGTATGTATGTGTGTATATATATATATATATATATGTATGTATGTATATGTATATGAGTGTGTATGTGTATATATATGTGTATGTATATATTGCCGGGGTGGCTTCTTTAGTCATACTTGACACATACAAATTTAATTTACTTTTGTTTTGTTTTGTTTTGTTTTATTTTTTAGACAGGGTCTCACTTTTGTAGTTCAGACTGACCCTCATTTTAGCCTTGAACTCATAGCAATCTTCCTGCCTCTGCCTCCCCAGTGCTGGGATTACAGGCGTGAGCCACCATGCCCGGAACTGTGATGTGTGGTACTGATTGCTGGTGGGCATGAGTCACCATGACCGGCATTGTTGTATGTGGTTACCAGGGATCAAATCCTGGCCCCTTTACTTGAAAAGTAGGTCCCAGAACCACTCAGCTAAATCCCCAGCCCTAATGTGCTAATTTAAATGAAATAATCGACTCACAAATAATTATTTTTTTGTAGTGAGGATGAGGATGAGGACCTTCAGTATGCTGATCATGATTATGAAGTACCACAACAAAAAGGATTGAAAAAACTCTGGAATAGAGTGAAATGGACCAGAGATGAGGTAGTTATTTGAAAAGGTTTACTAATTTCATAGTTGTATTTGTCAGTTTATACTAGTATAGTTACAAAAGGTAATTCAAAACAGTGTGCAGAAAAGTTATCCATCAACTAACTTGTACATTCTTTTTCTTTAATCAGGGACATGAATAATTGTTTGATATTGCAACTGACAGAACAGTAAAGTAAATGAAGAAGTTTGTATAATAGTTGCTTTAGTTTAAAAAATGGCCACTAGATATGATTTAACAGAACTAGAGTTACCTGTGTTTAGGGGTAGAAAAAAATGATGATGGAAAACTTTTTAATTTTTATACTTGTTTTAATAGGATGATAAGTTAAAGAAGTTGGTTGAACAACATGGAACTGATGATTGGACTCTCATTGCTAGTCATCTTCAAGTAAGAAAAATATTAAATTATATTTCTAACATGGCTAATTTAGGACATTGGTTTAAATTTATTTTTCAGGAATATGACTTCCATTCCTTCGTTCAGAGATGGAGTGTTACTGTGACCCCCACGGGCCCTCATCCTTTTGCCTCAGCCTTTCTTCTCACCCCTCTGGAGTCTGGGATTACAGGGACTTGCCACTGTGCCTGGTTCTGTACATAGTTTAGATTTAGATTTAGATTTCCTTCCTTAAAGCATCTCTGTGTTTGGTTCACTTGTAGTGAGTTGCTATTGGCTTCATAAGTGTGATTTTCTAGTACAAGTTGAGCATCCCTAATACAAAAATTTGAAATCTGAAGTGCTTCAAAATCCAAAACTTTTTGAGTTCTAATGTATATTTGAACTCAGTGTAACAGATCAGAGTAAAAATGCAGGTGTACAAATATTATACAAAATTATCTTCAAATTATGTGTATGAGATGTACTATATGAGACAAAAGTGAATTTTGTTTTTAGATTTGAATCTCATCCCCAAGATATCTTATTGTGGATATGCAAATATTTCAAAACCATATAATCTGAAATCTGAGACACTTTGGGGGTTTCAAGCATTTTAAGATAAGGGGTATTCACCCTGTAAAATCCTTATCTGGTGGCCTAAACTGATTACCAATATAAAGCAAAACTGGCATTGAGTTTGGATAGGGCTTTATAAAAATTTTTTTTTATAAAAAAATAAAATAAAAAAATTTTTCTTTTTATAAAAATTTGTGATGCCTGTTAAAACATTTTGAGAGAATTTCAATATTGAAATATTGCCGGAGATTTAGCTCAAGTGGTACTGTGCCTACCTTGGAAGTGCAAAGGCCTAAATTTGATCCTCAGTTTAAAAAAAAAAATCGAAATATTTTTATAGCTAACTAGTAAAATCAGGAAAAACTACTTCAAAGATCTATCATCTAATACTTACATTTTAAAATGTTACTGATTTTTTTAAAATTACACTTTTTCTTTGTACTAATTCACATATTGTTCACTCAAGTAATTTTATAATTTGCACATTTTATTATGCATGTATTCTTGTTGGTTTTTTAATATGCTGTAAGTAGACAAAATACTTAGATTCTAATTTTGGTTTCAGAAGCTCCTACTTGTGTTCTTTCTATATTGTTATAATATCTTTCAATATAACCTAAAAAAAAGAGACCAAACAATGAGAAGAGGATAAATTTTTGAGATAGTTTGAATTATATTCAAAAATCAGCTCTAGGAGTCACCCACCTCTTTTTTTATGAGACAGGGTCTTGCTTTTGTAGTTCAGGCTGGCTCTGAATTCACTATGTAGCCCAGGTCAGCTGCAAACTTACAGCAATCCACCTTCCTCTGCCTCCCAAGTGCTGGGATTACAGGCATGAGTCACCACGCCCAGCACTGTGGTATGCTACTGGAGAACAAACTAGGGACCTTGTGCTTGCAAGGCAGATGCTAGAATCACTGAGCTAAATCCCCAGCACCTGCCCATTGTGAGTCCCCCTTTAGTTCCTCTTAGGCAGAAGCTTTCTCAATGTGCTTTTCCTACTTTAAAAAAAAAGCTTGGGGCTGGGGATTTGGCTCAGTGGTTCTGCGCCTATCTTTCAAGCACAAGGACCTGGGTTCATCCTCGGTAACCACATACAACACTGGGTGTGGAGACTCACGCCAGCAGCAACCAGTACCACATACCACAGTGCTGGGCGTGGTGGCTCGCGCCTGTAATCCCAGCGTTTGGGAGACAGAGGCAGGAGGATTGCTGTGATGTGAGTTGGTGGCTGAGCTCAGGGCCAGCCTGAACCACAAAGCGAGACTCTGTCTCAAAAAACCTAAAAAAATAAAAAAGCTTTCCTAGTTTAGAAAAATTGCTTATCTTCTTTGTCTTTCAACTTCTTTATAAAATGTATATGACTGTGTTTCTATAGTATTGTTGTAAGAGTTAAAAATAATATACATGGATTTTGATGTAGTTCTTTTAGCCAAGTGTTCATAAATGGAACTTAAATTTTAAAAGTTATTTACAGTAGCTTTAATCTAGGAATGTTACAAACACATGAAGAAATCTGTGTTTTGGAGAAAGTGATAGTTTTAAGATGGATCTGCATTGATGTACCATAAGAGAAAAGGAAACCATAAAAAAGAAAGCTGTACTTGAAAAAGGATAATTTGAAGTCTATTGGTAGAGTCATTGGTAGAAAAGATATTTATATTTCCTCCCTTTTATAAAATATTTCTACATTATCTGTAATATTATATATTAATTACTAACTGTAATCTATAAATCAGTAATGAAATAATAAATATTATTATTTATATCCTCATAATATATTATATTTACTGGTCATAAACATGAAAATATGGGGCCGGGGATTTAGCTCAGTGGTTCCAGCACCTGTCTTGCAAGTGCAAGGGCCTGGTTTCCGATCCCTGGTAACCTCATAACAATACTGGGCGTGAAGACTCACCCCAGCAGCAATCAGTACCACATACCACAGTGCCGGGTGTGGTGGCTCACGCCTGTAATCCCAGCACTCAGGAGGTAGAGGCAGGAGGATTGCTGTGATGTGAGTTGGAAGCTGAGCTCAGGGCCAGCCTGAACTACAAAGTGAGACCCTGTCTCAAAAACAAAACAAAACAAACAAACAAAAAAACCCATGAAAATATGGCTTTTCTGTATTAATAATTTTTAAAGTTTGAGGGCCGGGGAGTTAGCTCAGTAGTTCCGGCGCCTGTCTTGCAAGCGCAAGGACCCGGGTTTGATCCCCGGTAACCACATACCATACTGGGCGTGGAGACTCACGCCCAGCAGCAACCAGTACCACATACCACAGTGCCGGGCGTGGTGGCTCACACCTGTAATCCCAGCACTTGGGAGGCAGAGGCAGGAGGATTGCTGTGATGTGAGTTTGAGGCTGAGCTCAGGGCCAGCCTGAACTACAAAGCGAGACCCTGTCTCAAAAAACCTAAAAAAAAAAAAAAAAATTTTAAAGTTTGAGATGTTTCTGTAGAAAGTCTTGTTCTAGTAAATTCATTTTCTTTTTAAGTATCAGTTCTTAATTTAACTGGAATGTAATGTATATCTTCCTTTTAGATATAATTAACATTTTCTTGATAATTTGGGATCATCATTTGTAAACTTTTTTAATGCCATGCGGTAATCTAGTCATATGTTATAGTATTTAATTTTTTTCCCCAGAATTGCAGATTGCATCAGATTGCACTGAGCTACATCCCTAAGCTTTTTTTAGTACCAGAGATCGAACTTAGAACCCTGTGCATAGTTTAATTACATATTTTCATTTCAAATATTTTGTTTTTATTTTTAGTCTGAACGTCACTAATCAATTTAAAATAAAATGTGAATATAGTCATTTCAAATAAACAAAGTGTTTTAAGAATGATGTTTACTGTCTTGAATAGACGATCATGAAAACTTAGCATATGCTTAATTAAGCATATGAAATGTAAGTTTGGGCTAATTCACTTTCCCAAAGACAGCTGTTCAATGATGTATTCAAATTCTTTCAGAATCGTTCTGACTTTCAGTGCCAGCATCGATGGCAGAAAGTTTTAAATCCAGAATTGATAAAGGGTCCTTGGACTAAAGAAGAGGATCAGAGGGTAACATATTCATATTCTTTATGTTCACTGTTATAGGTGTATTAGCTTTTTTTTTTAAACTAATATATTGTTTTAACACATACTTAAATCACTTGATTTTGTTCTTAAACCACTTAATTTTGTTCTGTGGAAGCTGTTTACAAACTGAATATTGAATGAGTTTTTTTTAAAATATTGAATGTCTCAAGATACAGTTTTCTGAAATGAGTGAAACCAGATATAAAATATAATCCATATTTACAGAGGAAAAAAATCCTTGGTATAATCTTTCTTTAAAGCTTGCCTTATCTATATTTTGGTCATAGTTTCTTATCAATATTTGCATTAACAGTGCTTACTTTGGCAGCACATACATTAAAAATTGCATTAACATGTTAAAACATTTCAGTTTTTACATTTGATAATTTTATACATAAGTCATTCTTAGAGTTACGTTGCTAGACTCAGTATGATCCGATTTATTTGATGGCTGATAATCACACTTTAAAGTGTGATCTCATTTAAAAGCACATTTAATAAGTCCTGAAATTTTCTTTTCAAATGTAGTAGATGCATGTAATACAAATAATGATATATTAAATTTAAATGTTCCATCAGTGTAAAACAATTGCAATGTAATATTGCCTTAAGGGAGGCCAAGTGACAGTGAGATAAAGTGGGCTGGGAAAAATTTTGCAATTTTAAGTAAAATAAAAACAAATTAAACTGGAAAATTAATTGTGTTTTTTCAGTATGAGAAACAAAAAAAATGAAAACCAGTTACTGTACACCCTTCCTGCTTGCAGACTGACTTACTTAGCATTTTGCAAGCTTTTATTTTTTTTAAGATGTAAAAGTAGAAGATTTAAAAGTGAATATTTTTACTGTTACTGTGTTTGAAAACATTTTAGCTTAAAGTCACTGTAACACTGTAACACTTAGGGTTTTAGGGAGTCAGTTTTTGAACTTGTCAAATACTGAAGGGTTGTTTATTGGTAGAATTGTTTTTTGTAAACTGTAGTTGTGGCTTAAATGTAATACATTATTTTTAATTGGCATTTAATGTCTTTTTCTTTTTTTGCCATGCTGGGGATTTAGCCCAAGGGCTCTTTTGCTTGCTAGGCAACTGCTTTAATACCAGTGATACTTCTATCCCTAGCGTTCTTGAGTTATGTTTTAAACAAGGTACAATTTTTCAAACTTTGTTTTTGCTTCTTAGGTTATTGAATTAGTTCAGAAATACGGACCAAAAAGATGGTCTTTAATTGCAAAACATTTAAAAGGAAGAATAGGCAAGCAATGTAGAGAAAGATGGCATAATCATCTGAATCCTGAAGTAAAGAAATCTTCCTGGACAGAAGAAGAAGACAGGATCATCTATGAAGCGCATAAGCGGTTGGGAAATCGTTGGGCAGAAATTGCCAAACTGCTTCCTGGAAGGTGCTTATATAAATGTATATACACTTTTTGTATTAATCATGATCTTTATTACCTTCCGATTATATATGTACACACCCCATGACTTTTATTTGTAATTAAAACTTAGACTGCATAATACAAACATTTATTTGGAACATCTGTAATAAATTCTTTGGTAAAGAATGTAATTACCTTGTAAATACCGTACCTGCAGACAGGCTAAGCCCTGGGAGAGCAGCAGCCTTCTTCATTTTACTCCTCAAAATATCTGTGGTGGTTACAGTAATAAGCCTGACTTGTGATTTATGTTTAGTTTTAAGTATCTAATTTTATCACTTGTAAAATTTTCAGGGTAGGGATGTAGGTCAGTAGCACTACACCGACTTGGCGAGTGCATAGTCCTGAGTTCAGTTGATACCCAGTACCCCCTGCAAAAAAATATATTTTCAGCAGTTAGTACAAATTACACAGTATTAAAATTTGTTGAATCCTCTTTTTTAAAAAGTACATTTTCATTTCTTAGGACTGACAATTCTATCAAAAATCATTGGAATTCTACTATGCGAAGAAAAGTGGAACAGGAGGGCTACTTACAAGATGGAATAAAATCAGAACGATCTTCATCAAAACTTCAACACAAACCTTGTGCGACTATGGACCATTTGCAAACCCAGAATCAGTTTTACATACCTGTTCAGGCACATATTTTTAATACCTTTATTATTTTTAAAAATCTCTTTAGTTACTAGATGGGAAAATGATTTCTTAATAGAACAATAAAATTTAAGTGAGTGGGGAATAGACATTTACAAACTGAAGAAATATAACTTTTAACAGTATTCTGGGAGGGCCAGAGATTTAGCTTGATGGTATCGTGTCTATCTTGGAAGTATAAAGGCCCAAGTTCAATCCCCAGTACCACAAAACAAAAATTGGGAACACATTAAAATATTTCCTTTTAATATAATTTCTACATTAAACACAGTATATGTACATGTCCTCATGCTCATTCTTCTCATCTTCATTTATAATTCATTTAATTATCTGTACCTTCTCAGCTATTATAGTTTCTATTTTTACAATGTTCTGTGTAACTATAGGTCTATAATTCATGGATTTGAAAAATGAATTAAAGGAGAAACTAGTAAAAAATCATTCCAGCCATCATTTTGTGGGTTCAGTAAATAATTTCCTCTTGATATCTTTCACGTTTGGTTTTTTTTTTTCCTAGTAGCCAGTTACTTGGGGGTGATTTCAGCCTTTGTTTAGACAGAGTCATTAGAGATTATACAAGTTCAAAATGGGGCAAACTATTTTGACTTTTTTTGTTTTTGTTTTTGAGACAGCGTCTCACTTTTGTAGTTCAGGCTGGCCCTGAACTCACCCTTGAACTCACAGCAATCCTCTTGCCTCTGCCTCCCAAGTGCTGGAATTACAGGCGTGAGGCACCACACCTGGCACTGTGATATGTGGTCTGATTACTGGTAGACATGAGTCTCCATGCGCAGGATTGTTGTATGTGGTTACCGGGGATCAACCTGGGCCCTTGCACTTGCAAGGCAGGTGCTGGAACCACTGAGTTAAATCCCTGGCCCTATTTTGACTTTCATAATGCATTTTCCTACCTGCAAGAAATTAGTATAGAAGCCTTTGTGTTTATCTTTTCCTGTGTACCTGTATATTATGCCATTTTTTTATCATGAGCAGCTCTTGATTCTTTTCATATAAAATGTAAAGGTTAAGTCAAGACTAAATTATGCCTATCAAGGATAAAATTGGATTGAATGTTAAAAAGTACTTCAAGTTTGGGGCCAGGGAGTTAGCTCAGTGGTTCCGGCACCTGTCTTGCAAGTGCAAGGACCCAGGTTCGATCCCCCGGTAACTACATACAATACTGGGCATGGAGACTCACGCCCAGCAGCAACCAGTACCACATACCACAGTGCCGGGCATGGTGGCTCATGCCTATAATCCTAGCACTCTGAAGGCAGAGGCTGGAGGATTGCTCTGATGTGAGTTTGAGGCTGAGCTTAGGGCCAACCTGAACTACAAAGCAAGACTCTGTCTCAAAAAAAAGTGCTTCAAGTTTGAATTTATTGTACATTTTATGCATATTAATATGTTTTTTAGACATACTTTTTAAAAAGCCATTTAAAAATAGTGACATTGTACGTATAGGAAAACATGAACATAGCAGAATTATCTGCTGATACTTAAGATTGTATTGTCCATTTTCTTACATTTGTTGCAGTCCTATATTTTGGCAGCATTAACTGAAGCATTTTGCTTCCATTTTAGAAACATTAGTTAAATTTATTTTTTAACTTACAGAAAAGTAATTTTAAAAATTACTTGAGGCCAAGGAAGTGCCTAACTAACGGTCTCAATCACAATGTTGGAATGATAAGGATATTGATTTCCTCAGGGCCAGAGATTTAGCTTAGTGGTTCTGGTGCCTGCCTTGCAAGTGCAAAGTCCCTAGTTTGGCCTGGTAACCACATACAACAATGCCAGGCATGGTGACACACCCACCGGTGCCACATATGTCAGTACCCACATACCACAATGATGGATGTCGTGGCTCATGCCTGTAATCGCAGCACTCGAGAGGAAGAGGCAGGAGAATTACTGTGAATTCCAGACTCACCTGGGCTCAGGGCCAGCCTAAACTACAAAGTGAGACCCTGTCTCAAAAAACACAAAAAACAAACATTATTTCCTTTTTCATAATAAAGATTTATATATTCAGACATAATTCAATTAATTTAAACTATAAAAAGTTAATTTTATTGTAGAGTGACTTAGAGGGAAAATTAGATTGGTTTGGATACTGTCACAGATTTTTTTTTTTTTTTTTTTTTTTTTAGGTTTTTTTGAGATAGGGTCTCGCTTTGTAGTTCAGGCTGGCCCTGAGCTCAGCCTCAAACTTGCATCACAGCAACCTCCTGCCTCTGCCTCCCGAGTGCTGGGATTACAGGCGTGAGCCACCACGCCCGGCTTTGTGGTATGTGGTACTGGTTGCTGCTGGGTGTGATTTCCACGCCCGGTACTGTATGTGGTTAACCCGGGATCGAATCCAGGTCCCTGCGTTTGCAAGACAGGCGCCAGAACCCCTGAGCTAAATCCCCCGGCCCACTGTCACAGATTTTTATTAAAAGTTTGAGAAAGATAAATTTTTATTTAAGTTATCAAGCTGAGTAATAAGTGATAGTAACTGAATAGTAGTATATACAATGTAAAAGAATAGAATGTAAAAGTTACATACTATATTAGAAGTCATATATGATTTTACCTTAAATTGTAGTTGCTATAAGTCATTACAGAAAGTAGATGATTTTATATTTATTTGATATAATCATTTTAAAAAATACCTTTTCTTTTTACTGTTGTTCACTCAATTTATAATTCTTACACAGATGGTTTAGAAATGAAGCAGAATGCTATTTAGTCTGTTGTCAGAATATCTGTTACATATGTGTATCTAGTACTTGAGTGATTCTAATTGTTTTTTCTAAAATGAGTAATAGAAAAGGTCTATATTTTCCTATCTTTTACTGTCACGGAGTGGTAGAAGAATTTGGAGATATATACTTGCTTTAGTCTCTAGCTTTTAGCTTCATATGCATTAGTACTTTCCTGTGACAGATAGGAACATAATTGTCTTCTCCAGGAGAGAGAGCATCCCATACATATTAGAGTTTTAGTAATATTAGGTGGATATTGTTGGCAGGCCTAGGTTAAGTAATTCTATTTCATCTAAGAGAAATTGAGATTTCTCCTAAAAGTTATGGCTCTATCAACAAATACTAGGAATAGATGTAGTTAGTACATAAGAAACTATTTTAAGTGTGAATTTTCAAAATCATCAGAGATACTTTAGTTATAATGGTGACACAAGTTTTTGTATTTGCCTCAGATTTTAAAAACTTGTATGGTGTTTGTGTGTAATATCTTAATTATTTTCCTTTTTAGATCCCCGGTTATCAGTATGTATCATCTGAAGGCAGTTGTGTAGAGCATATTCAGACTTCTGCCTTTATTCAGGTAACTTTTATTTGGAACGTAAGACAAAGGGAATGCTTTCAAATATTTTTAAAAGTCAAGTAATGCACTTTTCCTTATCTGCTAAACAATATTAAGTCGTGTTTACTTTGAATATTATAACATTAATGCAAAGAGTAAGTGGTTTTTATAGATATAAACTGTACATATGTAATTGACAGCACCAATTTGATAATTTTTTCCATTTTTCAATCAAATATTTGCTAAATTGGATAAAATGTATATATTATAATTCAGTAAAACTAAAATATTCCAGACATTTTTCAACTGATAAAGATGAGATGTTTTTAATGCATTTAAATGATGTTTGCACATCTTTTTTGCTAAGTTGAAAACATTTGCTAGTACATCTTTAGATACCAGGTCAGTTGTGATATATTGAATTTTAGGATAATACAGTAGTATTTTTGTGTGTGTGAGGATATAGCAATATTAAACTTTATTAGAGAAAATATTTTAGGCTGCATAGAAAATAAAAATCAAAATTAGTAATAGTAAAGTAATATGTAAGAAGCCATTTTTCTCTTTTATGTAACTTGTAGCAACCCTTTGTTGAAGAAGATCCTGATAAAGAAAAGAAAATAAAGGAACTTGAGTTGCTTCTTATGTCAGCTGAGAATGAAGTTAGAAGAAAGCGACTTCCACCTGTAAGAAATAAGATTGTGTAGAGTTTATTGATGGAATATTTCAAATACCTACATGCTTTTATACTTTTTATCAGCTATAGAGAGCATATTGACTATGACTTCACATTTTAATACAGAGTAAAAATAGCATTTAAAATAATTGCAACTAAGGAGATTGCTTGATTTTTTTTTTTTTTTTTAGGTTTTTTTGAGATAGGGTCTCGCTTTGTGGTTCAGGCTGACCCTGGCTCAGCCTCAAACTCACATCACAGCAATCCTCCTGCCTCTGCCTCCCGAGTGCTGGGATTACAGGCGTGAGCCACCACGCCCGGCACTATGGTATGTGGTACTGGTTGCTGCTGGGGTGAGTCTCCACACCCAGTATGGTATGTGGTCACCGGGGAATCGAACCGGGGCCCTTGCGCTTGCAAGACAGGCGCCGGAACCACTGAGCTAACTCCCCGGCCCGGAGGTTGCTTGATTTTGATATGCATTCTTTTATTAATTTTAGAGTGTGTATTAGGATACTTCTGGTCTTCTAGAGTACTACTTGAGTCATAAATCTCAAGCAGATATAGAGTAAAATTTTTTATATATATGTGAGAATTGTGTGTGATTTTAAATAGGTCTTGATTTTATTTCAGACATTCTACGTAATGTTAGTATAATAGGAAAATAAAACTTGAAAAAAGGAATTTCATTGGCATAGAAATTATTTATTTATTATAGTACTGGGGATTGAACTAAGTACTGTCCCAACTGAGTTACATTCCCAATCCATTTTATTTATATATTTTTGAAACAGAGTCTTGCTAAGTTGTCCAGGCTGGGCTCAAACTTGAGATTCTCCTGCCTTAGCCTCCCAGAGTGCTATAATTACAGGAGTGGGCCCCACATCTGGCAGAAGAGAGCTTTATAAGCTCCAAGATTATTTTTATTCTCTTTCAAAATGTTTTCTTATTTACTGCATTTAGAATGTGACTCTAGTAAATTTGAAAAAATAATAACACTAAAAGTACATAGAAAGGGAATATTTAGATTTTCATACTCACTAAAGTCTTTCAGATGAGATTGGGTGCATTTAGGGTGGTATGGCCATAGACTAGAGAAGTCTTTGGAAGGAAGAAATTTTATATGAATGTTGGGTTTTGGTTTCCAGTTAAGAAAACTGCTGTCTGAGATTCAGTTAATAAGAAAAACTAAGAGTATTAAATAAGAATGAATGGTAATCATTTTAGTAGAATGAAAAGGCAGTTTTAAATAATATCTTGAGCCTTATGTATAGAAGGTTGTTCTTGGTTTGGAGCTGAATGAGTGGGCAGTACATGGAGAGTGACTGAGAACCCAGAGAACATCACTAAGATACAGAGTAGCCTCAGATCCTAAAGTGTTATTATTATGAGACAAGTAGTGAAGTCTTTATATCACTTAAGGGGATATTTTTAAAATAACATTTGTTAATTGTAGCAGGTGAGATATATACTGCAGGATAGCAGTTTTTGTTTTGAAATTGCAAAAGCCACTGATAAATAAGAAGACCTGAAAAATACTTGCCTTAGTTAATTTTGATTAGGAAGCTACAAATAGTTAAGGTTACAGAGTCCCCATTTGTGGATAATTATACCATGTTTAAATCACTTTTGCTTTTTAAAATGGAAGTCTTAATTTAACACACAGTCTTAATAGAACTAGTTAAAGAATTAGCATTTTAGGGCTTGGGATTTAGCTTAGTGGTTGCAGGACCTGCCTTTCAAGTGCAAGGTCCTAAGTTTGATCCTTGGTACAAAAAAAAAAAAAAAAAAAAAAAAAACATTTTGTACTGATTTTGTTACTGTTTTTTTTTAGAATTTTCTATTTAAGATTCACTTCCTTAATCATCTGGCTAAATAAAGATATTTTGAATTTTAGAGGGAAGTTGCTGCAGCTAGTAGAATAGATTCCATACATGTATATTTACTCTCTTTAAAATTTGTGTGGTAGTAATGGCTGTGATTTTACTAAGTATCCATTATATTCTCTTGTAGCTGTTTTATATGTATTCCTTACAGTCTTCATACTAATTCTGTGAACTAGATGAGCTTTTGCTAGAGAGTCAGATTTAGTTCTCTATGATTAGACTCCTGTGGTTTTTCTGTTGGGTCCATTGACCTCTTTTTGTCTTTTGAATCTTTCTCACCTGCAAATTCAATATGATTTGGAACTTATCTCTTGAAAGTGATTATTAATTCAGAAGGTGGTTATGCTAATGAGATAAGATTATTTTATTTTGGGGAATCTTTAATACATGTATTATCTTATAATAATATCTTTTCATTTTATTTAACTTCAAGCTTCATATTTGCTATTATGTATTATTAGCACATTTTAGCTTTTAATTTTAATAGGGCTTGGAATAATTTTTGAGTGTTTCCTATGAAATGGAGGATGTGCTTGCTAAAATATGGTAGCAACTGGGCACATTTAATTTAAAATAAAATCTAACATTCAGTTATTTATTTGTACTAGCCACATTTTGGTACTCATGACCAATGGCTCCCGTATTGAATAGCCGCAGATAGAGAACATGTTCATCATCTCAAGAAGTGCTATTGAACAGTACTATACACTTCACATGTTATATTTTTCATTCCTTACCCACAGTCCCTTTCGTATTTTGTATTATAAGATAATAGGAAGGTATTAATAATGAAGACGCTTACAAGTAGATACATCTCTAAAGATAAGGAAACTGATGATCCCTAATGTCAAAGGATTTACTCTACCATGAGAACAGAGACAAGAAACAGTATATAGTGTGATAAAATATGCCACAAAGTTTTACAGGAGCACATAGGAGAGATCTCTAGTTTAGATCCCTGCAGTCAGGGATGGGTTCCTAAAAGAAATATTATTGGAACTCAGTTGTGAAAGGCAGGATGATTATACAATAGTAAAATAGATGAATGAGGAAATTATAATAAATTAAACAGATCATATACACAATCGTATAGAGTACTTTCCAATATTTGAGCTTTCGTATAGGAAAAATAAGAGTTTACTTGGTCAGTAGATTACAGAACATTTTATATAAAAGGTGCCGCCGTGCTTGCAAAGGAACTCCAAGGCGAAACAGCATTATTCACAGGGAAGTGCAAGTAGGATAGCTAAGTATTCCCTGGGGAGAGGGCTTGTGGGGGAGTGATGCGCTTTGTTATTTGCTTATTTTGGCTCACAACGATTTTGTCAAATTTTTTGTTTGTTATTAGTTCATTTTTTGTGGTAATCTATTTTATAAATAAAAATTTAATTAGAAAAAAGTGACGCCAGCATTTTATACCAATGTTGAGGAAAGACAATCTATTTGCTACTGTATTTTTAGTTAAATATTAAGTAACTTGTTCTAGGAAAAACTTTCACTTAAAATCTAAATTTATACTTCCTTTGAGAATGACAAATATTCAAATTTCTTTTGTACTTTTAGCAACTTGGAAACTTTGCTGCCTGGTCCGGTAGTTTTCTCATGGATGATAGCATGTCTAATACTTTAAATAGCCTGGAGGATCAAGCTACTGAGTTTTATGGTATGGATGAAAATCAAAGTGTGTCTGTGCAGCAGAATTCACCCACAAAGTTCCTGGCTGTAGAGGCAAATGCTGTGCTGTCTTCTCTGCAGACCATCCCAGAATTTGCAGAGACCCTAGAACTCATTGAATCTGTAAGTTGGAGATTGTGAAATTATCAAAAACTTGTTTGCAATTATATGATTTCATGTTAAGAAATGCAATTTCAGGAACGTTTATTACTTTGTATACCATGCAATAGTTTCTGGACAAAAAGAAAAAAAAAGTTAAAATCTTTTCTCAAGCATGTGCTTTATAAAGAATTTTTATAATTAAAAGCAGTTCATTTTTATTGAAGTTGCACAAGTGCCTCAGAGAATGTTGGAAACTTGTGAATACTATAAAGAAGAAAATTAAAGTACCCCCTTACACAGAGTTAATAATTTCAAGTAACCCTTTCAGCCTGTGTTGTATATATGAACACATATGTTTCTTTTAAATCCAGAAATATGTCTATAGGTTTCTTTTGTCTTCCGCTTACATCATGAACACATCTTTGTTTTCTGAACTGGTTTTTAAACTTGAGTTTTAGTGCCTCTATAGTATCCTACTCAGATGACTATAAGAAAATTTATTTACTGAATATACTCTTATTGGACTATTGGTGGTATCTAAATTTTCTGTATTAATGATGACAAAAGGTATTTATACAAAGCTTTGTACAAAATATGATTATATTCTCAAGTTAAATTGAGTTTCTGTATCAAAGTATATCACCATTTTTAAAATGTTCTGTGCATATTGCCAGAATATTCTGTAGCATTTGATAGTGTTGCCCTGATGTGAAGTAAATATGAAATTCTATGATGCGTTGTACTTTTTGATAGCTTAAAATAATTTGTTCTTTTTATATAAAATATATTGACAGTAAACTTCAGCTACTGAGTTACATGAAATAATATTTTGGAATGTTCTAAGTTGGAATTGTAGGAAAAAACATAATTTGTTCTTCTCAAATAGTCTTGCTTTAAAAAAAAAAAAAGGTCCAGGGAAAGCGATTTCTACTAACAATGAGTAGTTTTATATAATTTAGTGGAAATCATCGTCCTGTGGTTAGGATCAGATTTAACTAGTTACAGTATTAACTTTAGTTAAGAGTTTAATTTATTACAGGACCCTGTAGCATGGAGTGATGTTACCGGTTTTGATCTTTCTGATGCTGCTGCTTCTCCTGTCAAGTCCACCCCAGTTAAATTAATGCGAATTCAACACAATGAAGGAGCCATGGAATGTCAATTCAGTCTTGTACTCGACGGGAAGAAAAATAGTTGTAACGAAGGATGCAGTGAGGCTGTTCCTGTGACATCCCCAAATGTAGCCAAGTTTAGCACTCCACCAACCATCCTCAGGAAGAAGAGAAAAATACGAGTGAATCAGTCCCCAGGTAGTGAACTTGGTGAAGGCTCGTTCAGTGATGGCGTTAATACAGCATTAAAACACACACCCGTGAAAACACTACCATTTTCTCCTTCGCAGGTATAATGTTATTTTATATACATTTTCCAATGTTGATGAATTAGGTTAAGTTAAATTAGATCTCTACTATCCTTAACAGCAGTTGGTTGCTTTGGTAATATATCAAAATAGATAATGTGTTTAAAAGTATACCTGAAGTCAATCAAAAGGTATTTCACAAAGTGTTGTAGCTGCATTCTAAGGGTGAAAGGGACTTCTTTTTTTGTCATATAGTCCCACATCTTTGTAGAACTCATCAGGAAACCAGCCCAGAAAGATAAAATGATATAGCCAAAATTATCTTATTTGGAACTAAGGTTGAAATCCAGTCTGCCTCCTTGATTCCATACAGCTGACAAGGTATAAGAGTCCTTACCTATTTGGAAGAATTTAGATTTTAGTTTACCTATTAAATTTTTCATCTTAACATTCTTTGGCAGAAACTTAGAAAACTGCTTATCATAAGAATCTCATCTCACAAAGTTTTCTAGGGATGCCAAAAACTATTTGCTTTTTCCTTTAGTAATATACCTCAGCAACAATATTTATAGGAAGATGGTTTCTTGTGGAACACTTATATTCCAGCCTGAGCACCAGACACTTTTCTTACAGCATTTCAGTTAATTTTCTTTCAAAAAACTTGAGTTAAATGGAATGAAGTTTGAGACTGAGCCACATGTCCTAACTCACAGTAGGAACTGGAGATGTTGTTTGCTGAAAGTGGTTTGACAGGATCAAGAGGTGTTATAGGGAGAGTAAGGAGTTCAATGATCCAACACATGGGGACTACTGAGGTATACTTTGAGGCCGAGAAGATTAATAGGACCTGACAGTGGCATCCCTTAGCGCTGGAATCTGAAACTCGTCTACATGGAATACCATCTACATGGAGTACCGTCTACGTGGAATACCATCTGCACGGAGTAGTACCGTGTGAATAGCGCAGAATTTCTTTTCTTCCTCTCCAGACTTCAGGATTAAAAAGCATTCCAGGGGAGGTGAAATAGGGTTTTCCATTTCTGCAGTTTTACACACTAGCAATTTTTATTGAAGTGTAAATTCTAAGGTCAAAAGTGCCTGGGACCTTATATCCCATACCAGGAAATTTAGGTTTTAGCCTGTAAAAAGAGAGTTGCATTGCTAATCTTAAAGTAATTCAAAATTAGAGACAAGAGTTGATAAAGCTAGTAAAGTTAGTATTCACTCCATTTATAAGTAGTAGTCTTGGACTAATTTCTACTGTGTACTACAGTTTCTGATCTGTTGTCTACAAAAATAAATTAGTATTTCACAATAGTATGCAAGTTGAGACTCATTGTAGACATTGTGTAATTTTAAAAATGCAGTCCAGTTTAAAATTTGTCTTTCAGAGGTTCTATGCTGTTTTCGGTGGGCTGATTTAGGTGAATTTGCCAGACAGCTATACTTCTTTATCAGTAAAGCATTGTTATTATTATTATTATTGTACCGAATTCTTGCTCTGTTATTCAGGCTGACCTTGAGTTGCTGGGCTTATGGTCCTTCTGTCACCAGTGAGGTCTGAGAAGGTTCTCCCAAAGAGGAGGGGGGTGGCGGGGATTCTGGCGCCTGTCTTGCAAGCACAAGGACCCGGGTTCAATCCCCCAGTTAACCACATACAATACTGGATGTGGAGACTCACACCCAGCAGCAATCAGTACCACGTACCACAGTGCCGGGCGTGGTGGCTCACGCCTGTAATCCCAGCACTCGGGAGGCAGAGGCAGGCGGATTGCTGTGATGCAAGTTTGAGGCTGAGCTCAGGACCAGCCTGAACTACAAAGCGAGACCCTGTCTCAAAAAAAAAAAAAAAAAAAAAGGAAGAGGAGAGGGGGACCTCAAGTCAGCCAGCTGAGTAGGTATACTCACTGGCTTACATCCTGGGAAAAAAAACTCAGGCTGTGTCATTGTGGGGCATAGCCAGGTTTATAAGACAAGATTGGAAAGTCAGAGAATACAGGAAAAACTTGAATACCTATAGAGAATCTCACTCTAATGCATGGTTCAGACTGCTCCCCCAAAGCACAAGGCCAGGTTTTATGGGTTAGTTCAGGTGGGCCAGAGTCCTCGGAACCCTTATGATTGTTACTGCTCACCACAGGTGCTTTGTGAGGCTTTGGTTTTCCTGGAACTCAGGTGACCATAGGTTTAGGACAGCGCCTGCAGACTTACATGCATTGCTGTAGGGGATCTGGAACTAGATGTTGAAAAGCTAGTAATCAGTGTCGCTGTAAATCTGAAAAATAGATACTTCTGTTTGGTATCCTCAGTTTTGAATGGGGATAAGATTGGCTAGGTAAATTTAAAGTTAGAAACTTTGTTTTGCCAACTTGTCCTAAGTGACTGACATTTCTAAATGCAGAGCTGAGCAGTGATCTGACCTAGAGCTTTAAAGTACTAAGGGATATATGTATATAGAAACTGAATTTTATCCTACTAATTCTAGCCTCAGCTTCCCAAAGTAGGTGAGACTGCCACTGTGCCCATTCTGTCATTATTTTCTGAATTCATATTACCCTTGTAGAAAAGACCATTTAAAACCATTTATTAATAATAACTAAAAAACATTTTTTCAATTATACTCTTGTGCAACACTATAACTGTGTTAATAGTTAACACAGCAGCTGTTTATGGTTTATATACATTTCTGAACACACCATTTTGTTTCAAAACTTTTGTACTGTTGTTTGTAACTTTGAACACTTATTAAACTTATTGAATGTCCATTTTGTACTAAACACTATTCTAAGCAATGCAGAGAACCAATGAACAAAAAGACAAAATTCTCAATGTTGATTGTGATCACAATGTGTATATCACACGAACCAATAAAAGGTTTTTTTAAAAAAGACAAAAATTCCTGCCCTTATGAAGCTTACTATCCATGAAATAGTGTAAAGGTAAAATTGATAATCTTTTCCTGCAACGAAAGAGAAAATAATTGCATAGTAGTCAGCTTAATATTTGTGTAGGGATTTTGGTATTCTAAAAATGCTCTTAAACTTTCTTTTTTAGTTTTTCAACACATGTCCTGGAAATCAACAACTTAATATAGAAAATCCTTCCTTTACATCAACGCCTATTTGTGGGCAGAAAGTTCTTATTACAACTCCTCTTCAGAAAGAAACAACACCCAAAGATCAAAAAGAAAATGTAGGGTAAGTAGATATTAAATAATTGTGTTGGAAAAGACAGTATAATTTCAAAGGTAGCTTAGCTTTTTGTCCAAATAAGTGGAATGTATCATAATCCATACCCTAATAGGATAAAACTTCTTTTTAAAAAGTCAAAACTTCATGTTTTATCCTTAGAAAACAGAAAACTGACTAAAAATAGTATAACACTTGGATTGCGAGCAGAACAACGTTTTTTAGTACTTTTTCTAACAGTCTTTTAAAAATATTTTAAGGTGATTGATTTGATAAAAGTTCTTACAGCAGACACTCTTTAAAGTAGCCCTAGGGCTGAGGATGTATCTCAGTAGTACCATAAGATCTTGAGTTCAACTCCCAGTACCAGGAAAAAAAAGGTAGCTCTAGAATATTTAAATAAAGCATTTAATATACCAGAAAAATGTAATTATGCTTTAACTTAGGTTTGGCTTGCTTAACTTATGTGAAATCAAATTGTAACCAAAATAAATTATGGAATAGGTTTAGAACACCTACAATTAGAAGATCTATGTTGGGCACCACACCAAGGACTCCTACTCCTTTTAAGAATGCACTTGCTGCTCAGGAGAGAAAATATGGACCTCTTAAAATTGTGGTATGTATATTCTTTCATTTAAAAATCAGTTTCCAGGGGCCGGGGAGTTAGCTCAGTGGTTCCAGTGCCTGTCTCGCAAGCACAAGGGCCCGAGTTTGATCCCCGGTAACCACATACAATACCAGGCATGGAGACTCACATCCAGCAACAATCAGTACCACATACCACAGTGCCGGGCGTGGTGGCTCACGCCTGTAATCCCAGCACTTGGGAGGCAGAGGCAGGAGGATTGCTGTGATGTGAGTTGGAGGCTGAGCTCAGGGCCAACCTGAACCACAAAAGCGAGACCCTGTCTCAAAAAAACCTTTAAAAAAAATCAGTTTCCAAATTTTAATAAAACAATATTGATTTATCACTTTAATTTTTTATCATCTTTTTATTGGTACATACTGATTACATTCCTTATGGGGAGTTAGTACATGTACATAATACACATCTTAATTTTTTTCATCCCCCATCTCTTGGTCCCCTTCCCTTTTGCAAAAGATCTACCTCCCTGTTTCCTGTTATCTGTCTTTTATTTTCTGTAATCATTTATACTTTGGATTTCACATACAACAGGAACCAAGGAATATTTAAGCTTGTGTGTCTGATTTATTTCACTTAACATTAGGTATCAAGGTACGTCCATTTTCTTACAATTTTTATCACTTTAATTTTTAGCAGTTCAAAAAAGATGTTCACTGAAAGTGAGCAGTTTTATTTCTTTCTTTCTTTTTTAAATTTTTTATCCTGAGACACAGTCTCACCTTGTAGTTCAGGCTGGCCCTGAACTCACTATGTAAAACCCAGGTGAGCCTTGAACTCACCACAATCTCCCTGCGTTCTGCCTCCCTAGTCCTGGGTTTACAGGGGTAAGCCACCACATCCTGTGTTGTGGTATGTGATACTTAGTGCTGGGATTGTGGGTATGGTCCTCCACTGCTGGCATTGTGGTATGTGGTACCAGGATCAAACTTGGGACTTTGTGCTTGCCAGGCAGATGCCAGAACCACTGAGCTAAATCCTGGCCCCAGTTTTATTTCTTTAAAGTTTTTATTTAAAAAATTTTTTTTCCTTAATTGTAAATTTCTGCTTGCTTTGAGTTTTTATTTTGTTTGTATCATTTTAAGAAAGCAAAATAGTAGTTATAGAGCATTTTCCATAATACTAAAACTTAAATTTTAGTAGTTTCAGTAGCAGTTACCTGGAGTAGAATAACATAATTATAATACTTTGATATACACAGGCAGTTAATACATCAGGATACCTTCCTAAGAGTCAACTTCCTTTTCTGTACAAAAGAGATCATAAAACATACTCCACATTTTTATTGTGAAGCTGAAGGAGATAATACAAATAAAGGGGTTGTCTTGAGTTTTAGGTAGAAATATGTACTTATTTGCTGCTATTTTCTTCTTTATTTTCTTCTTATTTGTTAATGCTAGAAATTGGACCCAGATCCTCTTATATGCTAGGTAATATTACTTAGTAGTGATTCCACTAGTTCATGAATGACTAGAATTAGGAAGTGTTCTCATTATCTGTGCTTTCATAAATATTGTTACCTTTGAAACCTTAGAAAAGCGATGAGTATTCAAGACAAATATAAATTTTTGATGAGCTCATTATAAATCAAATGTGATTTTAAAAATACCTGTTTCTTCTAGGGTATTTTAGTTAAATGCTATTTAGGGGTGTATTTATTAGTAAATTAGTATTTTAAAAATTATTTTGCAATTAAACTGATTAGTTAATTCAAGTATCTATACAGAATAGGAGAAGATTATACCAGTAATGGAAAAGTACAAAAGATAAGTGTTCCGTCTTTCAGTTGTTTTTGTTAGTATATCTTTTAATACATAATTAGTATATTCCTTATGGGGCATTGGTAAATATAAATATAAAAAGTTTTCTAAATATGGGGTGAAAAAAATTTTCTAAGCAACTTTTTAAAATCCTTCTAAAGTCTCAGCCACTTTCCTTCTTGGAGGAAGATATTCGAGAAGTTTTAAAAGAAGAAACTGGAACAGACATATTCCTCAAAGAGGAAGATGAACCTGCTTATAAAAGCTGCAAACAAGAGGTAACCTCTTACTATTATTGTTAATAAAGTCCTCATGTCCATGACTTGGCTATAATGCTTCTTTATAATTACTCATTCTAGCATACATCTGTGAAGAAAGTCAGAAAATCACTAATCTTAGATAATTGGGAAAAAGAAGAACCAACCACCCAGCTACTGACTCAAGATGTTTCAGACATGCAGGTTGGTAAAGGACAATGTATTTTTTACTCATAGTGTGTCTAGTTTATTAGCGATTCCTTTAGTAGTATTCTGCCAGATTCAGAAAGAAACTATTAATTGTAAAGTGTGCTTCTTTGCCTTTATTTTAATACTTGAGGAGTTAGCTCTTTTCTGTAGGATGTAAAAAATGATAGTTTACTGGGCCGGGGAGTTAGCTCAGTGGTTCCAGCGCCTGTCTTGCAAGCGCAAGGGCCCGGTTCGATTCCCCGGTAACTACATAACAATACTGGGTGTGGAGACTCACATCCAGCAGCAACCAGTACCACATACCACAGTGCCGGGCGTGGTGGCTCACGCCTGTAATCCCAGCCCTCGGGAGGCAGAGGCAGGAGGATTGCTGTGATGCGAGTTTGAGGCTGAGCTCAGGGCCAGCCTGAACTACAAAGTGAGACCCTATCTCAAAAAAACCAAAAAAAACAAAAATCATTTTTATGTTGCTTTGTGGCCAGTATAGAGATTTACATGGAAGTTGTTTTTTTTTTTTTTTTAAACTGAATTATCTTGAGTTAACTCCAGAGAATATGAGTTAATTCAGAAGGAAAGTTTCTTCTTAAGCCACAAGAACTACAGCATAATATTCCTGAGTTTTAAGCATTCTTTGAAAACATCTCCAGCAATCACATATGGCCACTTCCCTATCTTAAGCTATTGCTGTCAAAGAACCATGTAACACACATTCTTTTAATACATTTACATTTTTTTGAATTTCCAGTGTTTAATTAATATAAAATTCGGGGGAAACATTTATTATACAGCAATCTTTACTGTTTAAAAAAGAGAAAACAAGTCAAACTCAGTGTGTTATAATGAATTTATTTTCTAATTTGTGCATCATAAAGCATTCTTGGCTCACTTTTTGACATTATATCCTTTTCAAATTTTTTTTTTCCTTTTGGTGAAGCTAAAGCTCATGCAGGGCATTGTTACACACTAGGCAGTTCCTGTACCACCAAGTTGCATGCTAAGCCCCTCTCTCTTTAAAATTTTTGAAAAATTCTGAGGCAGTAGAAACTTAATATCTCTTTCCACGTTAGGACACATTTTATTGGGGAAGAGTTGTTCAGAACAAAACTGTTATGGTATCTCCAAAGGCCTGTGAGCAGTATAGATAGTTAAAATAACTGAATTTTTTAAAAAATAAGAAATAGTATATATTTTTAAATCTAACATGTTGCTTCATAAAGAACACACACAGTGCCATTATTAAAACATTTTACAGTAATTATAAGGTTTTAAATTGATTAATGTTATTGATTTTTAAAAGTTAAGTCTTAAGGACAATTTTTTAGTAATTTTCAAATCACTTGATATTTCTTTCCTAGTCCAATTGTGAATGGGAAACAGTAGTTTATGGGAAGACAGAGGACCAGCTTATCATGACTGAACAAGCAAGAAGATATCTGAGTACTTACACCGCGGCCAGCAGCACTTCAAGAGCTCTAATATTGTAATTGTTATTAAAATGGAGGGAATGTCCCTTTACTTTACTGTATCTATACAAAATTAGGTTACAGTGAAATTTTTTGTTATTTGTAAATTTTTAATATAGTCTTAAGACAGTTTATATCTGTTTTGTATATTAAACAGGAAGAAAGCTAGTAAGCCACTTAAGTAAGAGGTAGGTGATTTCATTGCTTATTTTTCAAAGAGATGAAATTTTTTAAAAAATTTTTCTACAGATTGAAAAATAAAGAAGATTCACAAATACTCCAGAAGTAAATTCTCACACATTTTCTTCACAAGATATATGCTGCCTCCCTCCTGAGGCTGCAGTTTTGTTACAGACAAGTATATGTGAACGTGTGATCTGAAATTAGTCTATGCATGGAAAGCACACACGCTTTTGATTTACAAAGAAACACAGTGGGAAGGAGTCTAAAGGAAAATAGTTGCACTACTCATTCTTGGTATTTTTCAGAAACAGTAAAATTAACTACAGTGTTAAGTGTATTTATTTGAGCATAAGTACTTTAAAAAAAAGCATTGAAAAGGGTTTTTTTCCCCTTATTAATAGAGTCAGTATTTTCTTCATATATCTCAGAGGAGCTGAGTTTTGTTGAATGTATTGTACAGTATGTAGGAGCAAGAAAAATTTGTAAATTGGAAGGAAATCTTTTTATAATTTATTTTCATTTTTAAAGCTTAAATGTAGATATTTATTTGTATACAGGGTGTCTAGAAGTCAATGTTGTTTCCTGTCATTATAGATAACATAGTAAAAAAACAATTTAGACTTTTAAATATAAAATAATAAGTTATAGCTGCAAAGAATACAATATCTATACTGTATGTCACATCTACCTAAATATTGCACTATACCCTTTAAATCATGTTGGTTATAAAGTAGTTCTAAAAATGTACTAAATAATAATTTAATATTTTCTTTTTAAATTATATTGGGTCATATAAATTAATCTGATGATTTATATATGTATTTGAAACTTTTGAATTTTGTTTAAAAAAATAATATGGTATCTTGGTCCCTGAGAACACTGCACATAGAACGTTTATTATATTTACTCAAAGTTTCAGAAGTAGAGAACATTATCTTTTATTTATAAAAATATTTTGTCCTTTTATAAATGTTTTGTGTTTCTTTACAGGTTACAACAGTTGCTTCAGTTGCCTATTTTAGGTGTTTGCACTTATTTTATTTCTTCTTGAAAGAATGTCTTTATTTGCTTTTCTGGTAGAGATTTTATGTAATTTTTTCAGACATAATGGTATGCTGTCAACTCAAACACTGACAGGCAAATAGAATTGTACACTGTAGTTTGAATTATTTATAATTGACACACTCTCTCCCTCTCCACTCCTGAAGTATGCTGCTATAAAAAAATAGCAGAATCGGCTTGCTGCTATGAGAGATGGAAAGAGCGACCACCACTTGCACTGTATGAAAAGATAAAAAGCAAATGATGGCAAGTTCTTAAGTTGACTTCATGGAATCAACCATTACCAGGCACATTCTTACATATACCAAAACACTCTGCCTTAAAACAAAAGAAAAAGAGTTTAAGATTTTCTGATATGTTTTTATGTTAACAGAAATGGAATTCCTAAGTATTTTAATGCCTAACTCTTGAACATTAGACCTAAAAGGTTTTAAGCTATTTAAATCCACTTGCAAATTTTTGCATCCTATATGTTAGTGAGAAGTAAAGAATATTTATGGTAGGTACTAAGATTATGCCTTATGATAACAAATAGATAAGCCAATGAAATCTTCTTAGCACATTTTTAAAGTATGTTTGATTGCTTTCTAATTAATGAACTTCTCACAGAAAATTTTACTTTGTAAAACCAATGATTGTGGCAAAATCATACTGGATCATTTCAGTTACCTTGATCTAACAGTACATAATGCCTTTTGTTTCTTGGTTTTTAAAACATTAGCTGGATTGGGTACACGTAATCTCCAATCACCATATCTTAGAGAAGGTATGTTTTTTAAAGCATAGTTTTTCTTGAGCATTAAATTATCCCTAAGGTAACACATGGTGGATAATCCTGGGCCTCTTGAACATAGTACATATTTGGGTTGGTATTGGTTGAATCCTCCAGTTAACTGCTTTGTTGCTTTTTGCAAGATTTTTAATTGTAAATATGTCAGGCATTTTAAGTCACCTTTTCAAAAACTGTTTTGTTCATTTGAATTTCTTTCAGTATTTTATAAAATGCCAGACATACAAGTGGCAGCCATACTTACATGGAAACTGACTACACATATATCATACTGCATTTTGTTTGTAAGGTTTTTGCATTAGTACCACAATTATCCTGATTAAATTGAGTTTTTTGATATAAGAAAATTTCCCATTGTAAGGAAATCTTGCATACAATGCTGATGTTTATTAATTTCCAAATAAAACATTGTGTACAAGCTGACGCGATATGTCTATTTCATTTTGCTTTTGTGTTTCAAAAATAAGGGCTGAATCCAACATTCTGCTTTTGGGCCTTTTGTCCTCTTAAAACTTCCTTTTCAGATTATTTTATCTGATAACATAATGTGACTTCTTCACTGACCCTCATTTAGATCCATATCTTCAACTTCCTTTTATAAAAAATAAATTATACTTGTAGGGGTAAATAATGAGAGGAGAAAGAATGTAATAGTAATTTACAAAAAGAAAACAAAGCTTATGTATATAGGGGAAGGGGTGGGAGTGGGAGAAGGAAAAAATGAGAAGTTGTGTCACATTCTGATATAAACTCTCAATATTGAATGCGATGATGATGTGTATTCATAATGTACCAATAAAGACGAATTTAAAATATTATACTTTATATTATCCTATTCCTCCCTTCAAGTCCCCTCCCCTCCCTTTGTACAAAAGGTTTTGTTTCCAATTTTCCATTTTTCACTGTTTTTGTCCCTTTTTTCCATTCTTCTTTCCTTCTCCCATGTTCCCCTTCCCATTTGAACATTTTCTTCCCATTGCTCAATATCATACATTTTAGTCTTCATTTCCATGTTTAGTTTTTATTTTCTTTTTTAGTTTTTAGACAAGGTCTCACTTTGTAATTCAGGCTGGCCCTGAACTCACTATGTAGCCCAGGTGAGCCTCAAACTCTGCAACCCTCCTGCCTCTGTCTCCCGAGTGGTGAGATCACAGGCGTGAGCCATCATGTCTGGCATTGTGGTATGTGGTACTGGAGATGGAAATTGGGACCTTGCACTTGCCAAGCAGACACAGGACCACTAAGCTAAATTCCTGGCCATCCACTTTTAGTTTTTAACACCAAAGAATGTGGTGTGTCCAATTTATTTCACTTATGTATGGTCTCAGGGTCCACCCATTTAGCTATAAATGTCTGAAGCTCATCCTTCTTGTTGCCATTGTATAAAGAGAAATCACATCTTTACTAATGGGTTGATGGGCATTTGGGCTGTTTCCAAGGTTTAGCTATTACAAACTACTGCTATAAACATGAGTGTGCATATATCACTATTGGTAAGTTGCTTTTAATACTTTGGGGAAGATACCAAGAAGAGGAATAGCTAGGAACATGTAGTTTTAGTTTTTTGAGGAATCTCTACACTGATTTCCACAGTGGTTGTACTAGTTTGTGCTCCCACCAACAGTAGAGAAGTGTTCCTATTCCCCCACAGTCCCAGCATTTGGCATCAGTTGATTTCTCGATAGCCTTTCTATTTGGAGTAAGATGGAATCTCAGTGTTGTTTTAATTTGCATCTCATGAATGGCCTGTGATGTTGAACATTTTTTCATATACTTATTTGCCATGTTTTATTCATTGAGAGATGACTGTTCATTTAGATGCCTAGTTTTGGATTAAGTCTTTAGATTTAGGGGGTCTGATATTCTTGTGTTCTCTGTATTCTAGATCATACTCTTTAATGAATAGCTGGTAATTTTTTTTTTTTTTTTTTTTTTTTTTTTTTTTTTTTTTTTTTTTTTTTTTTTTTTTTTTTTTTTTTTTTTTTTTTTTTTTTTTTT
>PVIR01022825.1:0-27767 GCA_004026965.1 Petromus typicus
AAAATAAAAAGTTAACATAAAGTAAGAGCAGCAGTTATGACATTTCTTTTATGTAACCAGACATGTGTAAATGTTAATCTGCAATACTGAATGGAATTTTAGTATTTGTCCATAATGCTTTTGTTTCATGGACAGTGTTCATTTGTAGTGTGGACTAAAAAGAGATTTTGATAAAATAAAATGTATTAAAGTTAGAGGAGACAGAATAATTCAGTGGGTTTTGGAGGAGATGCGTAGCATTTAACAAGTCCCAGGTCAGTGAAGAGCAAAAAGGTGCACTTATTCAAGGGAGCTGTTAGAAGCAACCAGTTTCTTCTTTTGGCCAGGACTTCACCTATATTGCTGACTAGAACTGCTATGCTATGTATCTGAATCCGTCATCCAGTCTCTGGCACTGTAAGGGAAGGAGGCATGCATTTTGTTTATTTTGCTTTTTGATACTATTTAAAATTCTACATTTAATTCTAAATATTGGCTGGAGTCAACACAGGGAAAATGTTAACTACAGACTGTGATGGGCAGCTTCTGACCTGGCTCTCAGTGACACCAGCCTCTTGGCATCCATGCCCTTGAGGGTGGCTGCATCTAAGGACTTGTTCCTAATGAACACAATATGGTAAGATGTGCTGGGTTGTCATTTTTTTTTTTTTTTTAAGTAGGTGACAAAGAACCCTGACTTTAGGCGAATTGCTGTTCTCTTTCTTGTTGCTTCCCTTACTCTGATGAAAGCTGTCATCCTAGGAGATGCTCTGTGGAGAAGGGCAGGCGGCAAGGAATTACAGATGAAAGAATGCCTGAGGAACTGAGGCAGGCTAACAGGAGAGTGAGCTTGGAAGTGGGTCTTGCCTTAGCTGGATGTTTGCTGGGTAAGTCATGTCTTGATTCCTGACCCAGGAAACTGAGGTAATACATGTTTCTTGTTGTAAGCTGCCAAGTTTTAGGGTAATTTGTTATGTAGCACCAGATAACTAGTGCAAAGTCTTCCTTATGGTTCATATGTGGTGAATAACAATGCAAAAGCCCAGGCAAGACACACTGTTTTGATTTGGAGGTTGGTTTGAATCTAAGGCCGAAACAAAACTCCTGAACATGGATTTATAAACTTGTAGACTTTAAATAATTATTTGCTGAAAGGCATTCCTGTCTCCAATGAACCTGAAAAGATCTTAACTCGAAAATCAAGACAACACTAAATGGCTGGTCACATTTATAGCTGGCATCTTTAGATGTTAAAGGAGTTTGTATCAGTACATGCATGAAAGTATATTTACTGTACATCCAAATTGAAATAACTTTTCTGAGCTGGGATTGAAGTAGAGGGCTGGGCTACACCACAATAATTATTGAAGTTAGTGCCTGGGGAAAAGACTGCAGTGATCTAATTGTTAAAGCTTCATTGATTTGGTCCAGACATTTAGCAAACAGCTAGAACTAGGTGTGAAATGTTTTGTCGATAAAGCCTCAGGTCATGAGAACTGTCTAGTTTTTGGTTTCTGAGTCATTAATACTTTTATAAGCACCTGCATTCTTCTCAGGGCAGATTGCAACTTGCCTGAGTATGTTTTCCTGACAGAAATACTATCCAGAAGGCAAAGATGAGCTGTTGTCAATAGAAGCAGTTTAAGTGCTGGATATGTATCAATCAAGAACCCTGTCATTACCATTTCCACAAACCTAGGTGAAACATATTCTCCTCTCTCCTCCTTCACTCTTTTAAAATTATTGAGCGAGAGCTGGAACAGCCAAGTCAATTTAACAGCAGAGAAAACAAAAACCCGGAGAGGTTAACTGATTTAATCCAGTCAACGAATCACTTAGGGGAAGATCCAAATGGAAACCATCAACTCTTGCTTAGTTTCACAGTTTTCTACCACTCTTGACTGCCAAAAACTACTTTCTGGAATCCACTTCAGAATTCAAGCATAAAAACATCCCACTACAGGAAAAATTCTATTAATTAGTAAGAAAGGAAAACATCTATGTATGATACTGTAGCTACAGCTGCTATAATTCGTATTAAAGGAAACAAGTTTTAACAAAAGGGGAAAATATCTTTTTGAAAAATCACTACGCTCAATCTGTTTCTATACAGATTACATCACATTTTGTTACTGAGGAAAAAGGAGCATAAAGGATCATTGGACAGGTCAGCTTCTCAGTAGCAAGCCGATCGCCAGCTATTGGAATGTACGCTCTGCAAAGATGTACCAACAAGGTTGAGGGTCTTGTCAAAAGGGTACAATATCAACTTTCAAACCAGACATACTGAGTCAGAATCCTCAACTTAATAGGATCTGTAGATAATTTATATGTTCTTTAAAGTTTGTGAGTCACTGGCCTATCATATATAACATTGTAGGATATTCTAAAAAATATACTAACCTGAATTCTGAATTTAACAACGTATAGCCAATATAAAAACAGCAAAATTGATTGATTTAGGTGTCACCTTTTCTCTTTTCCTTTATCAGTCTTTCACAGAAAAAGAAAGCATATATGGAAAATTATAGTTATAATACCATTTCATGAGATTCCTCAGTAGAGCCCGCTTTACATTAGTATATGTCTATGATTGCTCATGTTGTCTATGTACCTATTTGCTTGGCATGTATCTCCTTTGCATTTTTATGGCTCCTCCCCACCCCTCACTTCTCTCACAGCTCCTTCTCTCTGCAGGGTTAAGAGAAGGCTTCTGGACAGTGAACAGGCTATGGCTCAGCTGTTTGCTCCACTTTGCTCTCTTCTCCACAAATGTATAACTAAGTCCCTGCCACCTGCTTTCTCCATAGAAGGCTGCTTTTCATGCCAAGTGCAGGGTAGTGATAGGTGGGCCTGGGAGGAGGGGGACTGTCGCTACTACTTGAGTCATGTAGCAGAGGAGACAGGGAAGTCTCATGACTGGTTTCACTATTTCATCCCGATATGTGATAAATCTTTTTAAATTGATCAATGGGCAACAACACATGTCATGTATTCTCAATGACTGCATTTTCCCAATAGTGATCTTTGTGGTTACAAGGTTGTTACGGTTAATTTTATGTGTCAGTTCGACTGGGCTGAAAGTTTCCTGGACAGCTGGTAAGATACTATTTCTGCGTGTGCCTGTGAAGGTGTCACAGTATTTGAATGAGTAGACTGAGTAGACCAATGGCTCTCACCAATGTGGGTGACTATAATCTAATCCAGAGGGCACACATAGACTAGAAGAGTGAGTCTGCTCTTCCTTTTTGAACTGGGACATGACCTTATTGGAGCTTGCAGCTCTCAGGCCTTGACCTTTGAGAGTTATTCTGGTAGCTCCTTATGCCCCACTCTCTTTTTAGGTCCTCAGACTCACTGAAAACACCTTCGGCCCTCCTGCTTTCCAGCTTGCTTTGGTATACCATGACTTCCCGGGACCTGTAAGGACATCAGACAGCGCTCACAGTGTCCACCTCCCACACTCTCACTGGCTATTTCTCAGAAACTAACTAAAACATTCACCTAACTTTGAAAGGGAATTATTTCATCTAAGGGAAAGTGGTATTTTCTTTTATTCTGAGTAATAGCTTTGACATAACTGTAATGTTTCATCTATTAAAATATTTTTAAAATTTAGGTTATCTTCATTTTTTGTAGAAGCTTGTTCTGAATTTGAATACAAATGATTATTCTTTTAAGTCAAGATTTACACTAGAGAAGAGGCAGGTCCGTTGCTTACCGTGAGTTTTATCTATCCCTTAGGAGTTTCACCTGATTTTTTTAAATCCTGAAAAAATTCCAATCTCCATTCATCTTAAATCAGACAATTCATGAAATCTTTCTTATTGAGATCTTATTTTCTCATTATTATAAATTGTACTTTTGTTACAAAAGTTATAAATCTGAGTCTAGAAATTATATTTTACTCAGAAAAATATACAACTAAAACAGCTTTGTAATAGACTTATACCTTTGGCCTTCCTGCTTATTCCTATTTTACTATTACCATATTTTTTCAATAATTTTTTGAAACTACCTATTAGAAGAACCCTATTGCTACTTGTGGTTAGGTTTTAAAAAGGTAAATAGTCCAGGCATTTGTTTCTGAGACAGTGATTCTCTGATAGTCTGTTTCAGGTGTGAACTCTCTGTGGTAGAAAATTGCATTTTGAAAATGACTGCTCTGGCATGCTTATACAATTCATTTTTCTGCTCAAATTGAAAAATTAATGACAAAATTTTTCATGTTATTTAAACTCTAACTTACAATAGTTTTATTTAATAATTTTTATTTGAATGACTTATTTACCAAATAATCTTTCCTAGGTTTTTCAGGACTATCATTAGCAGTATAAATTGTACCACTATTAAGTTTCCATCTTTCATTTAGCTTCCTTTTATCATTAATTCCTCCCTCCTCTTAATCATCAAAGGAGGGAGATCATATAATTGAGGTTGAGAACAAAGCCTGCATCTTAACTAGATTCTGTGGAAGGACTCTTTTCTCTGGTTTCCTCCCTGGATTACAGTTTGTATGATACATCAGGTCATGAACTGTTTTAACTAAAAGAGCCTACATTTTTTTACTGTGAGGTTTAATTCATCATGAATGCCTGGAATTTTCTGCCTGACTTGTTCATTGGTTTGATTTCAAACTTCCTTTTGACTGTATAATTTACCCAAATCTAAAGAATGAAAGAGCTTGGGGATTTAATATCAGTCCCATATAAATTATTTTCTAAGCTACTCTATAGTATCTCTAGACCATCAATTTTGCTGAAAATTCAATTGGGTAATATAAAATTAAAAGTGGGTCAAGATAAAAATCAGGTAAATCTCTCAATCCTTAGGAAAGAAATGATCATGATACTGTAGAAGTGTAACATAATAATGCCATAGCAGTTTCATCTCATTTTATTGACCTTTTCTATATATTCTGTTTGACAATTTTTTTTTTTTTAATAGCAGATAGTGAGTAGCTGTCCAAGGTCCCCTCCTCTTTTGGGAGAGGTAAACACATGCATTTAGAAAGCAGTCTCCAATTTAATTTTACAAGAATAACGAAAGCAGGACTGCATTCTGAGTTATTTCACAAACTTCATCAGCTTTATTAGTTTAATTTTGGTACATGATACTTGCCTATTAAAAGTAACACTATGTGTACATGTTTGCGTATGTGTATTGTATAGCTATGTTTTATGTATACATGTATGACTGTAAACAGCTGGAGAAAATTAACTTGACTAGAAATGTACCATTCAGTCTCATAGGGAGGTTTCTAAAGTGTCTTTTATCAATCTCTCTGGATGTTCTTTTCTCTTTTAGAAGAGAGATTTTCTGAAATCACAAATTAGTCAGGAAAGAACAAGGATAAGGAGAGAAAGTCATTCTATAAAACAATATCTCTTTAGAAAGTAGTGATTTGATTAGGAAAAAAAAATCCATTGATGTGCTTTTCAATGTTGAATGGTACCAGATAAACAAACTGCTCACACTGTGTAGGAGAATTATTACAGTTGAGCTAATTCTCTATGAAGCCTTTTTAAATCAACAATTCTAAAGATTTAACATCAACTCTGAAAAAGATTGCATTGCACTGTTTTTTGATTGTGTGATTTTTTTTTTTTTTGTCTCCAGTCTTTTCTGTTTTCTTTGAGACAGGGTCCTTTCTAAGTTTAAGGCTGGCCTTGAACTTGCTTGTGTAGCTTAAGTTGGCCACAAACTTGTGATCCTACTGCTTTATTCTCCCAGAGGAGTCAGCTTTGACTCGTCTTTGTAAAAGTACACTTTGTCTTGGAAAATTAAAACAAAACAAAATATTTGAGTATTTAAGTTTTCAGTGAATAGTGAAATTTAATAATTTAATGGTGTACTCATGTATGTACAAGAGGAGCACTTTACAGCAAAACATTTCATAAGTGAAATCTAATCACTTTTGATAAAATTTATCCCCTAAACCAGGTTGAAGACCTGGTCTCTAGGGAGGGCAGTGAAGAAGGGTGACTTAAGTTGTTTCTTAGTTTGGATTGTGTTCCTTGGCTCCACTCAAGGGAGAAATATTAGATTCTCTGCAGCATACACAGTTGCTGAGAGTGTAAACTTATTTTTTCACAGTCCCCAAAGCCCTTTAAGATTTAAAATGTAGGGCTAGAGATGTAGCTCAATGCTTCTGGCACCTGTCTCACAAATGCAAGGTTCTGAGTTTGATCTCTGGCACCATAAAAAAATTAGAAAAAAAAAAAAGATTTAACTATATACACAAAGACGGTCCCAACTCCTCTTATGACTCTTACTTTAGTGAGGAACATAAAGTTATAGGCTCAGTTTTTATGGAAGAGTATAGTTCCATTCTGTTCCTCACTGCTATTTAATCTACAGTTCAAATAAAAGCCAGTTTTCAATTTTCCAGGGTCCTTCAGGAAGCCAGTTTCTTTCTTCTGGCGTCCCTGACACCTGTGGCTTTTCTTCTCACTTCTGTAGTAATTTAAGCCTCTCTACCTTGGTACCAAATCAGAATTGCTCTGTAGAGTCATCTCTACTCAACCAAGTGACTTGCCTGGATTCTAGAAATAGATTTCAACAGGATAATTTCTGGCCTCCAGAGCAAGGAAATGACCAAGATAAGATGGATTGCTCTGATCTTCTCTTCTTTTCTCCCATATGAAAAACTTTATAAAAAATCTCGAGTTTCTTTAGAGTGTCAGACAGCTTACATCACTATTGTCTAGCCTCACAGAAAGATAAATATGGTGCAATCTCACTTATATGTGGAATCTAAATACGTTAAACTCGTGGAAGTGTATGAATATAGAGAAGAGTGGGCAGGTATTAAAGGATTTATTTCAGTTAGAGAGGAAAAATACATTTTTCAGCTCTTTTGCAAATGCTGACAACTATGGTTAATAATTTAATATATATTTTAAAATTCTGAGAGTAATTTTAACTGGTTCACACCACAAAAAGATAAGTATGTGAGGTGATGGGTACATTATTTTGATTTAATCATTCTATGTTGTACATCTTTCAAAATTCACATCATACTGTGTATATACATAAAATTATTTGACAGCTAAAGGTAAAACTGAAAAGGCAAAAAGTTCTAGCCTTACTATCTTTATTCAAATATCATAAACATTAACATTTCTCTGACCCAAACGTGTTTTTGTCATCTACCATGAACTGTCTAAGGAGAAATATACTTGAGACAGAGATGTATTTACTGGTTAAATGGTTTGTAACAAATGAAAAAGAATTACAGTGTTTCCAATTATTAATTTCTTTCATAATAATACCAGCCTGCATAGTTGTGTTTATTAAGAACCTAACTATCCAGGATATAATGAATAGGTTTTATGGATCCTTTTTTCAAATGAATTAAAATTAAAATGGAAACAAGTTATCTAAGAATCCACTGGTAAAGAAATGAAATACTCTCTTTTGATAATTTCTTCAGGGCCACATGAAAACTGTGTAACACTAACAGTTGGAAAAAACAGACAGGATGCTCAGGGGCTCACTCTAGGATGTTTAACTTTAAATACTAAGATCAAGACAACTGGTTTATGTAAGGAAGCAAAAATATTTTTGAGCGACCATTTAGTACTAGTGAAACAGAACACAGCTCTAGGTGATGGTTAGCCAGCGTACAGTTTTAGAAGATGGTCAGTCTGGACTAGTTGAAGTGACTAGTACTTTGTTAGGAAGAGTTACTGAGGATGGAACCAGCTATATAAAGTGTGCCTTGCACACCTGTCCTGATTAGGTCTGCTGCCCATTTTAGCTGGTCAGCATTCCTATCTGTAGCACACTGACCTTGCCTGGGACTTTTCCTGGGACACCATTTTGGGACAGAAGGAACACGAACACAGTGCTTCTCACCCCCTCTGCTAGGCTATGGGATGGATATTTTCCTGTGATGTTTCCATCATAACTTCCACATCCGTTCCCTAAATTTCTCCTCAGTATTATCTCCTAATTTCTCCATTCCAGGGAAAAACCAGACTTTTGTCTGTGATGTTATTTCTGGGGACAGGTTTTTTTTAGGTGTTAGTAAATTCTGGGGTTGCCTGTGTTATAAACTTGCCCTGCTACTACACTTTGCAATTCTACATGTACTTCTTCTGATGCTCTATGTGTTGATTTAAAAGGCAGTTGCATGATTTATTATTGATATTACAGGTCAATTAGGACAAGTTCCCTAAGAACCATAACAATTATCTCTTTCTGCTTTGAATTTATCAAAGTATCTTCCATCTACTTTATCAAGCCATAAACCTGACTGAGTTTTTTGAACACTAAGAAGAGTTATACTCTATTTGATATTTCACTGAAATATTACCTAGTTACCCTACTGTAGATGTACAACTATTTGACCAGTATTTGAGATTTTAGAGTTTAATCAAGTACAAATTTCAAAACTTTTAGTTAAGGGGCCGGGGATATAGCTCAGTGGTTCCAGCGCCTGTCTTGCAAGCCAAGGGCCCGGTTCGATCCCCAGTAACCACATAACAATACTGGGCGTGGAGACTCACCCCAGCAGCAACCAGTACCACATACCACAGTGCCGGGCGTGGTGGCTCATGCCTGTAATCCCAGCACTCGGGAGGCAGAGGCAGGAGGATTGCTGTGATGTGAGTTTGAGGTTGATCTCAGGGCCAGCCTGAACTACAAAGTGAGACCCTGTCTCAAAAAAAAGACAAAAATAAACAAACAAAAAAACTTTTAGTTTAGTTACAACTTATGTAACATTCATTCACTCTCTTTTCCTCCTTTTAATCTGTGGGAATATGAAATTTACAGCAATAAACTATGTTGCATGTTGGCACTCAGCTTTCCTTTTCTAACTTCATTTAAAAAATATTCATACATAATTTAGGTTTAAATTACAAGCCTGTGAGTGGTCTAAATTCTTGCAATGACTATGATTACTTTACTTTTATTTTATTTTAGGTTAACAGGGATTGAACTCAGGGCCTCACACTTACCAGGCAGGTGCTGTGCTGCTGAGTTATATTCCTGGCCAAATGGTGTTTTCTTTTGCTAACATTTGAATGTATTTTTCTTAATGACTTTAATTTTTGAGTGCATTATTTGCAGTTATCTCTTGGAAAAAGCAGCTAATGAATTTCAGATGTAGTGTGAATAATTTATCTGTACAAAAATCAAACACATTTGGGACAAATTCTGTTTATTCTTTGGTTTCAAAGAATAACATTGTGCCAGTAATTCAACAAGTGCAAAGACAGTCTTTACAAAAGGGGAATTTGTTGATTTCAGAGACTATAGCTTAAGATTTTTTTTTCTTAAAAAGAAAAAAAAAGGAGTAATGAGCCAGTACCAGTGCACATTCCTGAAGCTACTCAAGCTTGCAGTTTTACTCTAATCTGTTGCTTTGTGCTTCTACAGGGAGAGGGAAGTTCATTCCACAGATTTAGTGTTAACTAGTCTTAACAAGAATCTTTTCATCTTTCATGGGAAGTAAATCTTTGATCAAGTTCAAATTGAACTGAAGACACTCATGTGCAAACTCTTCAGATGTCTGATGACTCATAGAATCTAAATGGAATGAGATGGTCAGCTGTGCCTCTGATACTGGAAGGAGTCTCTTGCTCTAGTAATGAAAGACACTTTAGGGGCAAAATCAGTGTTATCTTGATTTCACTTGATGGGCTCTATATAGGGGCTGAATCTTAAATCACCATTGCTTTTTATCATGTTTGTGCCAGGAGCTTAAGGGGGAGGGGTCCTTATAAAGATGTAGTTATCACAGCTCCAATCATACATATAGCTAGAATACAACTTCAGAGTTTCACTTATTGGTGACTTGAGGAGGGTTTTATTTCATCTTTGCAAATCTTATAAAGATATGGAAGGCTCTTCTATCTTGTTAAGTTACCCTTTCCCCAAGACTGCACACATCAACTCCTTGGTTTGGGGGACACAGTCCTAACCTGGACTCTAAATCATCTATGTTTAGGGATCAGAGTACTGGTGATATGAGCAGCATAAAAGAAGGAAAAGGATGTATGTTCTACTCGACAAAAGAAAATATTTTTTATGCTTTCTTTTCATTACTCATATCTTACGTATTCTTGCCCTGCTTTCTGATTCATATAGCTGGATGTAGCCTCCTGAAACTAAGATTAAATTAAGGCACTAGTCCTCAGACTTAGGCAGGCATCATGGGATTATTAGAATGCAAATTGTTTCTGATGCAGTATGTCTTGGGTTGAACTTTATGCTCCTGTTCTAGAGATCACATTTTGGCATCCACTTAGTTGGGGAGTTTTATACACCATTTTTGCAGCAGAAGAGTGATCATATTGATCTCTTCTGTCCTATGGTAAACAACTGTCATTCAAATTTTATGAAGAGGTTTTTGTCAGCACAGGAAATTGAATAAAGGGGTTCATGCATGACAACAAGCACTCTTTATCACTGAACCACATCTCTAGCTCTGTTTGGAAAAAAATTTCAGGATATTTTTTGACCGTCTGTGAATCAGATATATACATATATTCTTCACAAAGCTTATTAAAATGTCTTAAATTGATTAGAAGTTCCACGAATGCAATATTTTGAAACAACTCTGGATTTTCTAGAAGAAAATCAATAACTCTTATTACACGTTTGTCTAAAATGTAACTGAATTTTTACTATGAACTAAATTCATATCATTTATATGGTACTAGAGTTTTCAGATACCCCCCAAAATCAACAACTAAAAACACTGAAGAACTGTAAACTAGCTAAAAAGGTCCATATTACTTTTTGCTTGAAGTATTTTTAGGTTAATATCATAATTTACTCAATCATAGTCTTCCTTTCACAAAATATCTATTTTCTTACAGCAAAGCTCTTCACTAGGCTGTGTAATTTTATGCAAGGAAAAATTAGGCATTTCCTCACAAAACTAACCCAAGCAGCCAGAGACCCTACTAACATCAGTCAGATTAACAGAAGGGTAGTGTTTGCAAGCCGTTCGCTAATGGCAGTCTGAGGTATACAGAGCCATCTGAACACACTATAATTTATAAATTTTTGGATATGTGATCACTTAAGTTCAAAATGAAAGAAGTAAAAAGTGTCCTCAGCCCCTGGGAAGTAACCACATTAGTTCAAGTTTCTCTTTTTTAAAGCAGTTATATAGATAATACCATCTTTTTTTTTCCAAAACAGTATTTTAGTTTTCCTTCTGTTTATGAAGAAATATGCAGGAGAAATTAAGATAGTCCCCAAGAGTGTGGAGTTTTTTTTTTAAAGCCCTAAGTATAATTTGTTGTTGCTTTATACTTTATAAGAGACAAAATATATTTTTTCATTGCTCTTAGATTACAGGTAATAATGATAAAAGTAAAATAAGACCATGGAAAATATAGTTGAAAATTGAAAATATAAAAACTTATCAATCTGAAAAATTTATACTGAAAGCATGGTACTTAGTTTAGCCACGCAGAAATATAAAAAGATTAGCAAAGTATGGTATGGCATATCTAAGTATAGGTGCCAATATCTGACTATTCTACCTATGCAAAGTCTAAAGCAGTGGTGGCAAACCTTTTAGAGCTTTCAAAGACAACAAATGGGCTGCTGCAGCACATGTGCCCTGAGTTTGCCACCACGGATGTAAAACAATGCAGAGACCAGTTCGTAGGCCAACAGGCAAGTGGGATTCCAAGACCTGTGAAGGAAGGCTCTGAGTACTTAACAATGGATGAAGTTTCATTTTAGCTATTCAAAGTCTAAACAATTTTAAAATAGAATATCATTGCACAAACAATGCCTTAAACAGAATTAATGGCTCTACAGTCAGGACTTCCTCATTGTTGACTGTGGGGTGCACAGAATTTGATTTAGAGACAAGTTAGGATGATCCAGATGGGTTGGAAGCCCTCGTATCTGCTTTCCCACCCATCAGTGACATCCTCAGTCACAGCAGCCAGGCGTCGTGTGCTGGGCTTGGCTTTCTAATCACCGTCACTGGACATCTGTACTGACTTCATTTATTCAATAACCCTCTAACCATCATTTCATGATGGCACCATTTTTAAAATATGTATATATTTTAGCAAGTTAGTCATGACATCTGTAAATCTCAATTGAGTTTAGTAATTAATAGCCATAGAAAATCCCTTATGTTTAATTTGCTGAAATTTCAAGTAAGCATATAGATGCCTTCAAATTGGGTAACCATTGTATTCTTTCTACCAGTTCCCGAATTTCCAAATTAATTTTTCTCTACAAAGTGGGACCTCTACCAAGTTATATATGATATTAAAAACATTTCTCAACTTGAACTAGTGATTTCTGTTTCCTTTTAAAAGAATTATATAGAGACTATAGTAACAACACAAAACTAAAGGTGCGCCATCAATGGATTATAATCTGCCTCTTAGTTATCCAACTTCCTTTAGTCATGGATTTGTAATCTTTGAGGTAGATGATATCTCATGGAAATAATCACTTTCTAACAGTATACATGATTCCAGATTTATAACACTGAAAGGATCTTCATGTCATTCTCTATCTGCCAATGATAACATTAGTCATGTGAAACAGTATACTGAGTAGACTCCTGTACTATCACCTTCATTTGGCAAAAAATAACCTGAAAGAAAAAAACAGCTGACTATGACTTGATCTTTGGATAGTATGCTGTATTTTAAAATCCATGTTTTTGCACAAAACAGAAAACCCTGGAAAAAGCATAAGAAAAGGAGCAAAATCATCATGTTTTCATTAAACTGGTAAGAACTAGGCAGCTGATTAAAAGATATATTTATGAAATAATATATATTGAAAAATCTAATGATATTATTTAAGTTAAGAGAAGCTGCATGTGATTGGTATTATACATTCAAAGACACAGTTGATTTTAAGACTGAAACAGTACAGATCTCAATCCTTACCAAAAAACATTCTCAGCTTTAGGCTATGTAATGATAAATGGTACCCATTGAGAAATATATGTGGAAAAAATTTTTTTATAAAAATATAACTCATCTGCAGATACTCATTTATTCTAATCCAGCTGACCATGGTAAATGAGTTTGGCTTACTGGGCATAGGTATGAAACATTTAAAAATGGAGATCTTTATTAAAACAGAAGGCTCCTTGAACTGCATGATGATGTCAGGAATATAGGTCCTTGGAGTACATTATTGTTTTAAGTGGAGTTCCCCACACTCTCATGTTGGTTATAAAACATTATTTTGTGCTGCTGGCCTGGAATAAAAATGTCATACATCTGCAGGCAATTAGAAGAAGCTGGACTGCATGTTTGATTAGCTAAATAATAAACGGGCACAAGTGTGACTCGACTTATGTTAGTCAGATTCCCAAGACAGATTATCCTGTTGTTATCATATGAAATAACCCTCTTTTATCAACAATTAAGTAAATCCACATTTATGGGCACTTTGCAAAATTGTGTGGTGGGAAGAAATCCAACTTAAGCCTTAAGTCATCCAAAAAAACTTTTAACCCTGCTTTCAGTGGTACAGACCCCAATCTCAAATTTTGGAAATTGGCTGAATTACAGAATAGTTTGGGTGAGAAATACTCTATGTGCATATAATAAACAAGTATATATTTACATCTTCCATAAATAAAGTATTAATAGTTCTACTTGATAATCTTGAAAAATTCCAAGAGAAGTGAGAATTGTTCTCAAAGGTGAAAAGAAACTTTGTAAGGTAGCCTAAATATTTTGAAGAAAAATTAAATAAGATTTCATGTTCATTATTCCTAGTTTAGGTCCCACTGTCACCAGTATGTGTTATAAGTCTGAAATGTACTTTGTAATAGCACTCTTTCATTCAACTTTAGGTTTTGTTATTTAATTCAATAATAAGAATCAGTGATGGGCTAGTAACTATTTTGGGAAATGTTCTATTCATTTACCTGTTTCTCCCTACAAAATACAGTTGCTGAAGGGCTAACAATAACTCAGAATGTAAAACCATTATTTAAAGATTCCAGCCAAATTTTAAAATTTCAGTAAAAGCATCAAACTTTCTAATCTAATTGTATGGTTAAGTACTAATTAAAAGTTGGTATTCTCAAATAAAGTCAAAGTATTTTATCAGTATTAACTCATATATATATATATATATATATATATATATATATATATATAACATAATGCATATATTATGTCAGTTTATCTCCTTGACATAATCTTTAAATTAAATATCAAAATATCCAGCAGATGCTGAAGCATTCATCATCAATATTGGAATTCTGACTCATGACAGTAACACAAAACAGATGCACATATGACGCTCCCTCTGAAAAGTGACACCATTATGGCATGGGTTAGCTCTTTTTTTTTTTTTTTTTTTTTTTTTTTTTTTTTTTTTTTTTTTTTTTTTTTTTTTTTTTTTTTTTTTTTTTCAGGCAGGGTCTTGTTTTGTAGTTCAGGCTGGTCCTGAGCTCAGCCCCAAACTCACATCACAACAATCCTCCTGCCTCTGCCTCCTGAGCACTGGGATTACAGGCATGAGCCACCACGCCTGGCACTGTGGTATGTGGTACTGATTGCTGCTGGGTGTGAGTCTCCACACCCAGTATTGTATGTGGTTAACCGGGGATCGAACCTGGGCCCTTGCACTTGCAAGACAGGCGCTGGAACCACTGAGCTAAATCCCCAGCCTGGCATGGGTTAGCTTTTGATGTGGGGTTCACTTAAAATTTTCACATACAACATGAAATAACGAACGTTATGTACTGCAAACATGTAAAAAGATAAAAATGAAGTGGATCAAAAGGTATGTAGAGGCAAGAAGGAATGAAGGGGAAGATAAAAGGAATTAGAATGTGCTATGTATGTATATATGCCAACTTCCCACAAAGCAGATAAACATTATATACTATACATGTGGACTAATCAACTCACATAAAAAATAAAAAAGAAGGAAAATGAAACAAAGTTAGAGCATGATAGGTTCATTTTTAAAACTTTACTTCTAAGCCATTTAAAATGTAGTATCTCTGATACAGAAGATAAATAAAGCACCAGGAATATGAAGGGGCAGTATCCTAAGGCACAAAAAGGACAGATTGTACCTGATACAACAGTAGGTGATCCCAGCTGAGTGTGTAGTTTAGGGTTGGGGAGGATTCTCTTCTTCGTTCACAACCAGTTAGGAGATCAGAGCTCCTGGACTCCTTCCACTGTACCATGTCCTCATACAGCTGGGGCCACCATTGTGATATGGAGCCCATCAGACAGGAGCTGACCCGCTAGCGCCTGGCAATGTGAAAAGAGTCTGGGGGCTCTTGTGGTCTCATTCTACTAACACAATCTCCATGTTCCACAGCCCTGAAAGGGTTTGCTAGGAAGGGAAACAAAATCCCTTTGCACAGTCCTGTTGGCTAATATCCTACATGTCTTCAAAGCCTGAGATTCTTATCACTTTGCTAGCATGAGTGTACAGCTGTTTCTAGAATACACAGTGATATGTACTCTTTGGGAAAATAAACAAGCCCAGGCAGATGGTGCCATGGTGCAAGTGACATAAGCAAACTGTGCTCAAACGATGGCCTTAAAAGAGATATAATATGAGCAGTGGAGACTTCCTCTAAAGTCATGAGAAGCAGGAGCCCCATTTTTTTTTTTTATTCTTGAATGAGCAAAATAAGCCAGTGGCATGTTCAATGACAAAAAAGCTGGAGAAATCAAAGGGAGACATTTATGGAGCAGCTCAAAAGCACAATTCCAAATTCCAAATGAGCCACCTGACTACTGTTTTTGACAGCTGTGATCCTGGCACCCTCCTGCCTGGGTTTGAAAGGCCAGCTCTGTACTGACCACCTGTGTGACCTCTGTTTCTCAAACTTGGCTGCACGCTGGAACCACGTGGAGAGATTTAAAAAATACTAGTGCCTGGAATCCACCCCCCTGGGACAGTTATTTAATTGTAGGGTGTGGCTTGGCCATTGAGAAGTTTTCAATGTTCCTAAAGTGACTATAAATAGGGAAGGCTAAGCTTAAGAAACACTGATGAATTTCCTCATCTGTAAAATAATGACAGCAACTGCCTATTAAGATTACTGCAGTGATTAAATATGCTAATGCAGACAAGTGCTTGCTGAGCACAACGGCTCACCCAAGGGAAGCCCTTGATCCATGTGAGCCATTATCATTACCCTCGAAGACATGCATTTGTGTGGGAACCTTCTTGTCAGCAAAATAAGTCACACTCACCTTGACACACATTATGCTCGCTCTGCTCATAGCCTGCTGCACACTGGATACGGTGGGAAGGGTTGGAGGGAATGCGCTGAGGGTCAGCTGGGTTCCGCCGGATGACAAAGTTGTTTCGGCCAGTCTGCACTTCGGGGCCTACGACTGCAGCAGCACTGGCCACAAAACCACCCCCAGGCACCACTCCACTGGCTGCCATGCTGCTGGCAGAAACACCTCCAGTGGCAGCCCCCGAGGACGCTTCAGCTGCGGGTGTTTCTTGCTGAGGCTGTTCATTATTGACAATAATTTGGGCTGTTTTAGGAAGGCAGAGGTATCCTCCGAAGTGGTTGACACATTTCATCCCACCTTTGCAAGCATCTGGGACAATTTCACATTCATCAATATCTGTGGTCAGTAATAAAATAAATCAGAAATCTCAGAGGGAAAACAGGACACATAACTACATGCACATGCCCTGAGGTAGGACAAAAAGAGGACGAGGAGAGCAGCAAACGAGATGGAGACAGAAAGCTGTGTTCAGACGGGAAGGCCCCGAAGCTGGCTCACCTTTGCACTGCTGTCGTACAGGGTCCCACTCATACCCGTCAGTGCATTGCTGCAAAGAAAACACCAGATGTGGAGCCAGGAAAAAAATCAGTTGTTTCCTAAAGCAGTCACTCTAAAAGCTTCATTATGGCTTTAATCCTTGTGCTAGCGTCCTAGATATACAATGTGAGAAGTAGTTTAACATCCTTTGGTTTTCTCATTTTTAAGACAAGTGTGTGCACTGGGTAGCTTCAGGGGCCCCTTCTCAATCATCAACCGCCTCAACTCCCCTGTTGGATTAGGCACAGTTTCCCATTACCACCATTTTGGAATAATTTTTTCCTCTCTCCTTAGAGTAATCTCCAGTCTCTCTGACTATCCTTTTATATTTGCCCCTTTGGTTTTCCATGTTTTACATGTAAATTGTACTGTAAAAGAAAAAAAATTCAACCAGGATTTTACTCTAGCATTGAAGTCTTTTCTGTCTAAGTTCTCTTGAGTATTCAAGTGCTTGACTTTCCTGACCATTCTTTGGTAACTCTCTCACCCTCCCCGCCTCCCACCTTTATTTCCATGGGTCTTCTCTGGTTCACTCACTGAACACATCATGTATTAAGCATCTTCTCTCAGGCACTGTCCCAGGTCTTGAGGATATGAAGATGGCAAAGAACTGGCCCCTATCCTCAAGCAGCTTATGAGCTAGAAGACAGGTGGACAAGCTGCAGAAAGATGTCAGTGGTGTGACAGAGCGTATGTGTCTGGAAGGGGTGAGGGGCTCTGTTAGGAGGTGGGGGTGGGGTGACAAGGAAGAACAGAAGGCTTTACAGAGGAGTTGACAAGTGAACTAGGCCCTACACCATGAACAGGTTTTTGTTTTTTTTTTCCCTCCCGAACAGAGATGAAGGCATTCCAGGAAGGAGAAACATTAGAGGCAAGGGCATGAAACTGTTGAAGAGGAAAAGAGATACAAGTACTTCTGGGTGATGATTCTTTAGAAAAGTGGCGGGGGTCAAATCCAGGGAGCCTCTCCTTAGGTTAGGGAGGAACTAGATTTGACTCTGAAGGTCAGAGAAACTCAAGCTTTATATGATGTAGGATCATCCAGGTTAGACTCTTAGGCTAACCCCAAGGGTCTGATTCTGTGGGTCCAGGTAGGAAGCCAGGAGTCTGAATTCCTAACACGCATCCCAGTGGTCTGTGCACAGGCCATCCATCCGTGGCTACATCTTGGGAAATGTTGCTGTATGTGATAATAGGCCCCTGAAGAAGTTTGGAGTTTGGGAAACAAGTTTGATTAGATGTTCATTGGAGAAACTCACAGGGAGGAAGATGTCCCAGGAAGTACTGTACAAAAGTGGAATCAACAAATTAGCTCAGATTCCTCTAATAAGCTGAGAGCTGCTTATGCAAACAATTGCTTGTTAAGTGCTAGCTACATGGAAGCAGAGAGATCAGTTTAGTTGTTTTACTGATGTCTAAAACTGAACAGGCTGAAAACAAAGTCAGCATTATCTCCCAGACTAATTATTCTTTCAGTTTCTCTGACACCCTTTCTCAAAACACAAGAACATTACCTCTGGCTTCTCCAGTTATTCTCCTTCAAGCTCAGCCTCCTTGTGTTCCCTTTTACATCTGTCACATTGCTGTGAGCCTTTCTGGCTCGCATGGAGGCCATGCTCTGTCTCTACATTTGGCACACGCTGCTGTTTTTATTCTTTCTTTTTTACTTAAATTGCTCCTCCATGTGACAGCTCACAGTTACCTATGAACCCGTGTCTGTGTGTATTATCATTTTTGGGTTCTTCCCACCTCCCAACTTCTTATTATCTCCTGGACTTGTCTTGATTGTTTTCCTCCTAGTTTTAATGTCGCTGCCTGACTCAGATGCCTCTTGAAGTCTTTAGATCAACTTGAGGTCATACTCCCCTTTAGGAACCAGCAAAGTTCTCTCTTTCGGATATGTCAGCACCAACATTAATTATCTCTTTGCTTTTCTACTTCTTTAGCAATTTGTATAATCTGGATAACAATATCATTTGTCCTTGTTTACGAATTTTGTAGTTTTCAACAGTGTCTTCCCAGGGTAAATTCCCTGAGGCAGAAGGCTGCATCTTCTTAGTAAACAAGTAAAATCTTTTGATAGCAGTGAGAGTTGTTTATGCAGGTAATGGTGAAGTAGCCGAATGAACCTTTTTTTAATATGGAGTGGAAATATGAGGCTGCTTTGAGGACATGAGCCCATCCTGCTGGAAAGTATTTTTAAGTGTGGGCACAAGTGGCTTGAATCATCTGCATTGTAAATAGGGAAGACCTACAGTCTTTTACAGGCACTTAGTTCCAGTACCTTTCATGCAGGTCTACTGTTAAACAAGTCAGACTGAATTTAGCTTCACCACTTGCAGGTTTGGCGCCTAAAGAGAAATGGACACTCTCTGGTCTCCAGTTCCACTGTCAGCTGACGGAAGATGATGCCACTTACCTCATACCTTGCTGTGAGCAGGCGGGGATATAGCGTCCTCACAGTGAGGTAACTGGAGACCCCAATAGTTACATCTTGTTCTTTACTCATGAGTCATTAGGCATACACAATTCAAAAGAGAATGAAAATGGTACCATACATCTTAAAAATCTGTTACAATAATAGTGAACCCTCGTTAGCAGCTTTAAAACTTTAGTACTTAATTTACAGGAACTTCTTCTGCTGCAAATAAATAACATTTAACTAATTAGCAAAAGGAAGAGGGAATAAAAAAACTGTAAAAGCAATAAAATGTTTTTAGACAATTATAGAAGCAAATAGTGTATTTAATTCTGGCTCTCTGAGGAGGGGGCAAGTTTGGCCTGAATAACAAACCATTTTCCTGTGATGGTAAACAGCACAAACATTCACTTTCTTGCTTTATTTAACTTCAGCAGAGAAAGGAATTGCTTTTAACATTAAGTTAACAAAATATTTATATTACATTATTTGATTAATAGTTGACCTGAGTAACAGAAAGGAATGGTTAATAAATGTCTTATAATGTGGTATTAAAAAGTGAAATAATGTTTATCAGTAATTGACATTAGCTCACTTTCAAGAGTTTCATATTTAAAAACTCTCCCAGTCTTTTCAGTAAGATTACTTAATTTTTAAAAATTGGGAGCAAGTGGAAAAATCTGGTTTTCACATTTTGACCCATGACCCATGTCTCCTCTCACAGCACTGAGGACACCCTAGAAAACACAGAAAAGAGGTGCAGACTCACCTCTGAGGGGAGCACATGTATCTCTGTGGGTAGGGGAGTCTGCTGATACAGCAAGTCTTAACACATTTGCTCATACTCAGGCAGTTGACTAATCATACACTATTTAAAAGATTAGAGATGCCAGTAAAAGATGCAAATGAATTGCGTACACTGCATTTTAAATCCACTTTACCAAATAACATCTTAATAACACATGAACTGTATGTGAAGAGAACTTACATTAATTATGTTAGAAATGAATATATGATCTTTATAAATTCAGTAAAGGCGGACTCCAAGAGAGCATGAGATACATGCTCAAATGGGATGTCGTGCTCATATGATGTTTACAATACTATATGATGAGTGTGGGTCTGCACATATGTATTTTATCTGTATGTATGCCTGCGGGAATTCAGACTTACTAATACTTCCGTATACTCATTAAATTTTTGAATGCACTGAAAATACACAGCTTACTTTTAATTTTAAAGGGTTGGCTCTTTGGTCTTGCACAAATCATTACATTTGGGTCCCTGCCTCAGTCAGTTATCTAAATGAATTTTCGTAGGGATGGAGAGCAACTAATAATGAATCTTAAATGTGAACTACACAAAAAATTGTTCACTGCCTTTGCAGAGTACAGCTTCATCCACTGATCAGCGGGGTGAATCAAGTATTTCTTGCACTGTAGAATTACACCGCCGAATCACTTATCTCAAATTCCATCACCCCTTACCGTGTAAGTGATGGTCTCTTCGTTGTCCTGTGGCTTGACCAGTGCTGGAGTCAGCATAGTTAGGAAAAGGACTTTCCACATCGTGAATCTTCAAGAAAACACACGGCAAATCGATGTTTAGTAGCCGCTGAAGGGAAATAACAGAACTTCAGCAGTGAAGTAACAGGCAAGAAAGAGTGGGAGGCCTCTGTACGCAGATAACCAATTTCAATTCGCTTTCTACTCCCCACCTCCGCCACACCTACCAGAGTGGGCAAGGCTGCCCGAATAGGGCTGCAGAGCTGCGTTCTTTTAGCCAGTCCCCTTCAATACAGAGGTCACTCATCATGCACTTTATACGGTGCCTAACAACAGGCTCCGGAAAAGGAGAGTCAAAGGGCAGAAAGCGTGTAAACAATTTATGAGGGAGAAAATCTCTATTCCTTGGAGCACTGAGAATTTCCCTCCGTGCTCACCTCCGGCAAGTGGCGTTACTTGCACGGCTCAGCAGGAGTACCTGCCGGCCGATCTCATTGATACGGCCTCCAACTTTAGAAACAAAAACCAGACTAGGAACGCAGGCTCAGTCCAGTTCCAAGGGAGCCCCGAGTTTCCCACAGCCCTGGAACCGCTTCACACATCCTCCCGCGAAAACTCTCCGGAATCTGCTGCTGCTCTCGTCGCGCAGCTCGGTGCCAAAGCCCGGGCTGCGCAGGGCCCGCGTCTCTCTCCTGCCTTTCGTCCTCAGGTCCCCGACCGGCCGCCTTAGGGATCCGGCGGCGGCGGCGAGGGAATTGCGCAGCGCCCCGCAGCGCGGGTACCGGTTCCGGGCGGCCGGGCTAGTGCTCGGCGCGGGGCGAAGCGAACGGGCATCTGCGGTCCGCGGAGCCCCGGCGCGGGCTCCTGTGCGTCCGAGTGCGGTTCGGCGCCTGAACTTCTCAGAGCCCCGCAGGCACACACTGCCCCGCGGCCCCGCAGATGTCGCCAGAGCGCTCGCGCAGGCTGACAGATCGCGTCCCGGGACACGCACCTCCGCGCTGCTCCGCGAGCCGTCCCCGCGGTTCCCGAGGGTTCCGCACCCGGGCTCTTCCCACCTCTCGCCGGCCTGCGGCCCCGCGTCCGGGGCTCCCGCCTGCGCCGCCGCGCTGCGCTCCGGCCGGGCAGCGAGGGGAGAGCGCGAGGGAGGCGGCCGCGCGGGGCTGAGCGGCGAGTCTGGCGGCGGCCGCCGCGCGGCGGGAGGAGGAGAGAGGGGGAGGGGCGGAGGGCGCGGGGGAGGCGCCGGACGGCGGGGCGGGCGCGGGGATCCTGGCGAGCGCAGCGTGAGCGCCAGCGCCCCGGCCGTACAGGGCCCGGGCCTCCGCCCGCTGCGGGCTCTCGCGCAGAAGGCGCGCTTTCAGGCAATGTCCTGCCATTGAATCGGCCTTGGTGATGCTCCTAAGTCCCAGGGCGATTTCTCATGTCCCTAGAGGGGCAAACACCTTTTTAGAGAGCGACTGAGGCTTCCCAGGAACGGCTTCAACTAGTTTTTTCTTAACAGTAAGAGCCTAGGAGAGTAGATTAACTCTATTCGTAGAGCTGATTCTTTCAGAATCGAGGGTGGGAGGGATGGGGGTACGGGTAGGTGGAGGTCCTTCTCAAATGGGAAAAAAAAATGGAGAATTTATGTATTCATTCAACAAGTATTTCTGGCCTCTTAAGTTTGAGATGTTAGGCATGGGCCGAGTGGAATTCTCACTAAGAAGATTGTGAGGGAAAGAATGTTTTTTTCTTTTTTTTAAAAAAAAATGAATCTTCTTTCCCGTGTGCAGTTTCTCTTTTCTGCACTGGTCCGGTTGGTTGCAGGAGGCCCTGGAACTGTTCATTTAGAGTTGGCGATTTGGCTTTCACCTTCCACACTAATAGGTGGAATTTCAGGGATTTGAAGAGAGAAAAAGATAGTATTTTTGTAGCCTCATCAAATCATACTGCACAGACTGCAGTTATCTCTCAGAGCCCCAGCTCTGAAGTTAGATTAATAGTTGGCTTCCGAGGCAGCTGTACCTTTTAAGAACCGAACAGCCCAACGCACTTTGACAGGTTCAAACTCAACCTGTGAAGGAGCAGGAAGCAGAGGTGGGAAGAGTACAAGGAAGTGGTAGAGATCGCGGGAGAGGGAGGTTGTCAGGCGGAACCCTTCTCCGATCCCGGGGTACCCTGTGGATTACGCAGACCTGGAGCTTAGTCACAAGCCAGGTGCTGGATTGATCGGAAGAGTTCCACATTCTTCCCTGAAGCTTATTGGAATATAAAGAATTTGCTAATTTTGTTGAAGGTTTTTACTACCAACTTTCTAGCAAATTTTTCTCCTAATGATCTCTAAGTTTTCTTTCTTTCTTTTTTTTTTTAATGGATCTTTACTTTTGTACAATTTGAAAAGATCTGCCCAGCTCTTTCTAAGTTGCACTTGAAATCATTTTACCTGTCCTCCATCCTTTATCCATAAAAATGAAGTTAAACATGTTCAGATTTCTGTCCGTAGCCTGGGTTTCTTCTTGTCCACCCAACCGCTGACTTGTTACTGTCTCTTCATTTAGACATCACATGGACCCTTCCGGCTCATCACATGTGCCGCTCTCTTCCTCTTTCCAGCCTCTGTCGCCCACCGGCTTTACTCTCTCACCAGAGATGGCCTCTTCCCCTTCGCTCAGAGAAAGGGCTGCGCAGTCACGGCCCACTTGTCACACATTCCGGACTCAAGCCTTAAAAAGACTCCCTGGCCTTCCTTACTCTCAAAATATCTCAGTGCTGGACGGCTTCTCATCCTTCCGCTATCGCCTTCCCGATGATCTCAGCAGCTCCCCGAGCACCTGGATTATCCCGAGTCTAATTGTTTTTCCTGCTTACACCCTTGTCCCCCGCAGGCTTTTCTCAACAGAAGTTCATGTGACTGGAATCATGGAGTAAATACTCTTTCGAGGCTGGCTTGTTTCATTTAGTGTATTTTTGAGATACACCTCTGCATCCGAAGTACATTCCCTTTTATTACTGTGCAGAATTTCAGAATGTGGGTCTACCTTATTTATCTGTTCACTCAGTGATGTCTCAATTGTCTGTTAGTAAAGCTGTTTGGACATTCACATAGAAATATTTTTGAGGGAATATATGTTTTCTTTTCTTTTAGATAAGTACTTCAGGAATGGAGTTGCTAGGTCATATGGCAGAAGTATGTTTAACTTTATAGGAATGTGCCGAAGTGTTCTCCAAAGTGTAACATTTTACATTCCCACCAGCAATAGGTGAGATTCCATTTGCTCCACATCCTCACAAGCTCCTGGTGGGTCAGATAGTTGTGATATAAGCCATTCTGATGACTGTGAAAAGTATATTGTACTGTAGTTTTAACTTGACTTCTCTGATGCCCAGTGTTGAACATTTATTTTATAGGCTATTGTGCACAGATACGACTTTTTTGAAGAGCCCATTAAAATCGTTGTTTCTTCATTATTATTATTAGCTTATTATTTTTATTCTTATTACTAGTTGTAATGGTTTTTTTACAAATAGTCTTTCTGTAAGTCCTTTGTCAGATATATATTTTAAAATATTATCTCCTAGTCTCTGTCTTGTCTCTTCAGTTTGTTGATTCTGTCTTATGAGAACAAATAATTTAAATATTGATGAAGTTTATTACGTTTTTCTTTTATGTTTTGTTCTTTTTTTCTGTCCTATTAAGAATCTGCCTTGGACACACCTTTTGAGGCTGAAAATCTCAGCTCTTGCTTTTGTAAAATGGGAAAGATAATAGTCTGTTTCTTAAGGTTGTTTTGAGGAGAAAATGAGAAACTTAGGACAAATATCAAAATCGGGAATGCTTATGATTAGGTATCTGAAGTTCTGATATGGGCGGGGGATTTAGCTCAGTAGTTCTGGCGTTTGCCTTGCAAGTGCAAGGAGTCAGGGTGTGGAGACTCATGCCTATCAGCAGTCAGAACCACACACCACAGTGCTGTGCCTGGTTTCTCACGCCTATAATCCCACCACTTGGAAGGCAGAAGCAGGAGAATTGCTGTGAGTTCAAGGCTGAGCTCAGGGCCAGCCTGAACTACAAAAGTGAGACCCTGTTTCAAAAACAAGCAAAAGGAAAAAGTTCTGATGTGAGGATTTTCGATTTGGTTCTCATTCCTGACACAATATGTGTCTCCTGACTAGTCTAGAGTTGATGCAGTTAGCCATGGCATTTTACGAGCTATTGCATCAAGGGTATGCCATGATCCCATGCAGGACCAGTTAGAACTGATAGGAAAGATTTCTTTCGTATAAGGTTTTCTTAGGCTAACCATGGAGGGGACAATGAAACCCTTGAGCCTCAGGGCCCAACTGTTAGTTGGCAAGGGTAGAATGGCCAGGAGTAAGCCAGCTTGATCCCACAAGTGATACACAGTGTGCCTGGCCCATAGATGGAGAGAAATCTGGGTTCCCCTTATCTTATGACACTGCTAGAGGTCCACCGTGATGTTTTAATGTCTTAAAATCAGAAGAAAAAATATTGTCCGGCTTCTCCTTATGCAGTCATAAAATATATTTTATTTTATTTTATTATTATTATTATTTTGTATGATGGGAAGAAGTTAAAAGGAAAAAGGTGTCCAGTGGCCATGGGAATCATTGTGTGGCTGCTGAGCCAACCACACTTAGACCCATTTTAGCTCTGAACTCCAATTTTGTGAGATAACATATTTCCTTTGATTCAAGTTAGTTTGAGTCAGAAATTCAGCTCCTTGTAGCAGAAAATGTATTCACTGCTGGCTGAGAGAATTTGCTTCTCTGGCAACCCTGATCCTTTTCAAGTTTGGGCCTATGCCCTGTGTATTGAGTGACAGGCCTTGAGTGTTTCTTGGGAAAAACTCTAGCCTATTTGTCCTTGGGAAAGCTAAGAATTCAACTGCTTCTGCTGGGAGCATCTTCTGAGTTTACTTTGTGTATCTGTATCTGTGCGTGGATTTTCAAAGATTTAAGATATGATTTCTCTCTTTAATTGTCACTGCCTTAGGAAGACAATTCTAGCTTCACAAGCTTTATTGTACACATATACCACATAAAAGAAAAATATTTATCTTTTAAAAAATCCACTCAAAATAATTAGACCCATATGGTGCTTAATTAATTAAGTCATGCAGTCAGTAAGTCTTGTGGTTGAAACCTAAACAGTATTCACTGGTTTGTGGAAAGATGAAATCTGTGAAAATCTGTGACTTCAGTAAGAAGACAGTAAAGATAGAACAGTTATATGGAGATTTATTGGGAAACCAGTTCATCTTGTTTTGCTTAGGGCTTTGCTGTTTTTATACTAAAGTTATGTGTCTAAGAAGACCTTTTTTTTTTTTTTAGGTTTTTTGAGACAGGGTCTCGCTTTGTGGTTCAGGCTGGCCCTGAGCTCAGCCTCAAACTCACATCACAATCCTCCGGCCTCTGCCTCCCGAGTGCTGGGATGACAGGTGTGAGCCACCACGCCCGGCACTGTGGTATGTAGTACTGGTTGCTGCCGGGTGTGGGTCTCCACACCCAGTATTGTTGTGTGGTTACCTGGGAACCGAACCCGGGTCCTTGCGCTTGCAAGACAGGCGCCGGAACCACTGAGCTAACTCCCCGCCCCGCTAAGAAGACCTTTTAAGTCCCAGGTAAACTTAAAGGTTTGCTTAGTGGAAAGGGACAATAGCAAGAAAATGCAGTTCATGGCTGAACTTAGCTAGGTAATCACAGAAGTCACTGAAGTTCTTTGAGTCAATTTTATACACATGTTGACAGCATTTATCTGTAGTGATCATACTGTACTTATTATCATAACATACTTATCTGTAGTTATCATATTGTTTTTGTTTGTCCTTACCTGTTCTTTCTTTTAGTAATAGGGCACTGGTTTTCCTTTGGAAACCAACTCTTGTGGTGGTAGGCCATCACCGAGTCTGTCCATTGCATGCCTGTAAGTGTACACAAAAGGAGAGTTCCTTGGCATTGAAATATAGACAAGAGGAAATGAGTACCTTAGTTCAGATGCTAGAGAAGAATTATTGCCTTCTGTAGTGATCTAATTTATTTCTGTGTGCCAGTGAGATGGGATAGAAAAGTCATTCCGTGCTCATTCACTGGGAAGATAGTCCAGTCTCTCCAGAATGTCAAGACTTCCATACTTGGTTATGTGAACGTGGGAAGTTTACTTAATCTCAGGGCCTCAATTTCCTGGTATTGAAAATAGAGGATAATCATAATTCCTACATTATAAAGTTTTTCAAGAATAAAACAAAAGAATGTACATCAAGCTCTTTATGCCATTCTCTACCTATAACTATTGTTATTGATATTGTGGCCTATCGCTAATTGGTCTGTATCACAAATCAGATTCATTATGTGAAAAGTGAAATTTTTAATTTGTATTTTCATTTGTTACTACTCATTTATGGGAAATTTAAAAGAAGCACAATTCTGATGCAGTTTAATGACTAAGTTGCAGAAATGTAACACTTAACAACACACTGAGAAAAAAGTATTTTGGCAATAAATGACTCAGAAATACTTTTTTGAATTTTAAAAATAAAAGTACAATAAATTATACTTTCATACTGTGAGTAGGTCATATAACACTTGACACTGTGTCAGAAAATGTAAGAATCAATTTCTGTGTACTAACTCAATAACAGTTGTATTTTCTCTATCATATTGAAAGAGAAATTGAGGCACAGAACAGTTAAATAACTTGCTCCATATCACATATCTCGGAAGCAAGAGAGAAGGGGTTCAAACTTGGCCATCTTGGGCCAGAATCCCTGCTCTGAGTGCCCCTCTGTATTGCTCCCTACCCACCACCAGCTGATCTTAGGATGGCAGCAGCATGAAGATGCATAGATGATTTCCTAAGTAAGATACAAGTACAGAGTTAAAGGTTGATGCAGAGCTAAGAAGCATATGAAGAAATGCTCAACATCATTAGTCATTCGAGAGATGCAGATGAAAACAACATTGAGATTCCATCTCACTCCACATAGAATGGCTGCCATCTCAGAATCAGCCAACGGCAAATGTTGGCGAGGCTGCGGAGAAGAAGGAACCCTTCTCCACTGTTGGTGGGACTGTAGACTCGTACAACCCCTG
>PVIR01022826.1:0-13089 GCA_004026965.1 Petromus typicus
TGGTTGAGATTACGTACATTGCAGTGATCCAAAAACTAAGGATCAACTCCAAGGACATACTACATATAAAATAGTTATGAAAACCAGTAGTCAGAATGCGAAGGAGTGTGAGGTTTGGTGTTGGACACTGTAGTACTTACAAGGTCGACTTATTTGCTGAGATCATGCAAATCATGAGCGACAGGACAACTAGCTGAATAAGAAAAGAAATTATTTAGAGGAGGAACTTTCAGATTTGGGTGTGAAGTAATCATTCATGGAAGACAGAGGGTACTTTCAGCATAGAAACTTTGAAAAATGATACTCAAGTTGCAATGTGATACGATATTTTGGAGATAGCAGCAGAGAGGATGTAGATTTAGATCAAAAATGAAAATGCCATAGGATATAAGAAAACAAAATAGAACAGAGCCCAGATGTAAAGATTTAAGACATTGTGGAGGTTTCATTAGGCTTTAAAACAGATGAGGTGAAATATCAGTGACTCTATGACCTTATATATGGTCTTGATTTGGCTCTGAGTAGTTGTGTGACATTGAACTAAGTATTTAACCTTATGAGACCTTCATTTTTAAATGTGTAAACTGAGAAAGTAAAAATGGAATAGTCCATCTTGACACATGGGGACAGAAATACTGGAAAATTATGAAGGAACACTGTGGTTTTCACACAGATTAGATCAGGCAGGGGTCAGTGATATCTTGATATGCACAGAATGGCTACACCTGAAAATGTCACAGCTCCCTAAGTTCAGGTGGAAACCTATATATTGTTATCTGAGCCTGGGAACCAATTCTACTTCACATAAAAATATGGTGCATTTTAGTTAAATATCATATAACTGATTTTCCTGGAAATATAAAGCTACTCATCATGGTGTTTGTGTCATCAATCAAATACACTCATGTTACTACATTTCATATTACATCGTTTGGGATAAGTCAATATTTAGAAGAATTTACTTATTTTACACATATTTTAAGTGCCACTGTAGAATAAGGTACTGTCAATGTGCATTTGAGTATATCTTCATCTAATTTTAAATTTCTTCATTTTAACTAGCTCCTATCTCAAATTACTCTTAGTATCTTCCAGTGTAATTGTGCCTAAATTGCCATACTTTTTGAAATATTTAGTTATTATCATTACTTTTTCCCCAGGTGTACTGGCACAAGCCTGTAATCCTTGTACTTGAGAGGCTGAGGCAGGAGGCCCACTGCAAGTTCTAGGTCAGCCTAAGCTATACAAATGAGTCTGAGGATGGGCTAAACAACATACTAAGACACTGTCTCAAAAGAAATAAACAAATATGACAAAAATCATTACCTTTTCTTTTATTTTTCCCTTCTGTTATAGTTGGGAGGATAATAAATTTTTAAAATGAGGTGTACAGGTGGAAAAACTGTCGATGAAGTTTCTTTTGGATGTTAAAGACGATAGTACAAAATATTTGTAAACAAGAGGGACCGTGAGTATTCTAGGATTAAGAAAGGAAGTGGAGTTCTCTCTGTGGCTCATCTTGTTCAGACCTTTCCTTATTCTTTTTTTTTAATTGAAATCTTTATTGGTACATTACATATACGCATCATGATTGCACTCCATAATGGGGATTTGTACCAGTATAAGACACAACTTAATTCTCATTTTTTCCCATAGCCCTACCCACCCTACCACCCCCCTATATACATAAAATTTGTTTCCTCTCTTTTTTGTTATAATCTCATTATTTTTCCCCCTTCACCCTATTTCACTTTGAGTATTTTCTATTTCCTCATTCTGCTGATGTTAAGGAGACCAGTGCTCCCACGTGTCCGGGGTGCTCCCAGATGCTCCGAGTATATCCTTGTAAACAAATATGGCCATGAGTTAGTAAATGATTCCCAAATGGATTGAAAGAGCAATATCAAGAGGATTCACTAACATAATTGTCTTTGTTCTTACAATATTCATCCATAGGGTAAGTGTAAACATGCAATACCTAAGGAATTTTTTAGTAAATTCCTCACCAAAATAAAGGGCTTTTTCCTTCACATTCTCAAAGCATCTTGTGCTACATAGTCAGTTATCCTGATCACTTGAAAATGATACTGGAAACGTTAGAACACATGTTCTATCCCTTCTTCTTCTCACTCTGCCTCTTATGGGAAAGTAATCACAGCTATGATACTGTTCAGCATATCTTCATTTCAGCAATCGTTGACTTCAGCCTTTGTGCTTCCAGCATGTCCTGGATGCTCCCCCAGCACACTGTGAGCAGCACCCTGATGGACTGAGGTTCAGGGGTGATGTGGAACGTAACTGTCAGAGACCTCAGTCCTCTTTGCCAGCTGTGGGATATTTGCAGAGCCCCTGGGAGACTCTGCTAATGAGTTACAGGCTGCCTCATCCATCCAGTGCTTTGACTATCTGCCCAATCTTTCTAAGTTCCTAACCTCCTGCTTCCTCCTTCTTCCTCCCAGAGGTCTTTCTGGGCGATGGATATGGGGATGAAACATTCTAATCCAAGGGCTACAGTCTTGTCACTGTGCACAACCCAGGGCTCTGTTGCTTTGTTTATCTTTCCTACTTGTCTAGTGGGAGGTTTGGTTAAGTGGAAAGGCTTCAGATTGTGAGTCTTGGAAAAATATCTGAGCAGTTTGTTGTTGTTCTTAAAATTCCAGTCATTCATAATAGAGGGCTGAGCCTACTTTGCTTGAAAATTAAATTGTGTACTTTGACTGTAGCCATCTTTATACTTCGATGGAAAGAAAACTCTTTTACATTTTATTATTTTCTAACTGAAACTGGGTGGCAATTAGTGACCATTTTATAGAATTTGAAGATATCAACTAAAAGATTATCTTATTGTCAAAGAAGCAAAGATACTATTTCCAAAGTAAAATCCTAGTGAACACTGGTTTATGTCTTGCTGGGCTCAGCAAATTACAGGAGGAGAAATTCAGGGATGAAAGTGTTACAGATGTCTCTTGGATTTTAATAATAAAAATTTCATTTTACTATAGAAAGCAAAACCTTAACCAAGTCAGGTGATTTTTTTTTTTTTTTTTTTTTTTTTTTTTTTTTTTTTTTTTTTTTTTTTTGAGACAGGATCTCGCTTTGGAATTCAGGCTGGCCCTGACCTCAACCTCAAACTCACATCACAGCAATCCTCCTGCCTCTGCCTCCCAAGTGCTGGGATTACAGGTGTGAGCACCATACCCGACACTGTGGTGTGTGGTGCTGATTGCTGCTGCGCATGAGTCTCCACACCCAATATTATCTGTGGTTATTGAGGATCGATCCCGGGTCCTTGCGCTTGCAAGACAGGCGCCAGAACCACTGAGCTAAATCCCCGGCCCCTAGGTGATGCTTTAATATGGATGAAACTTGAAGATAATGAAAGCAAAGATGTTCTTCTATCAAGGACAAAGTTTGAAATCTGGTCATTTTATTTAACACAGTTAGGAGGACTTTGAATCCAGTTCTGAGGCAATAATAGTGTAGATAACCAGAATTTGATTGATTCCTGACTCTTAATGTGGCCACAGCTCCCCAACTCCCTGAACACAGAGGTCTGCGGAAGGGCTTGTTCATGGAGAGGTTTTTGGTGAGGAAGAAGATGGGAGAGTGACTGAAAAATTTCTGTCTCAGTGGAGCTGTTCTCCACAGCTAAGTTTTGTGAGTGTTGGAATGACACGTGCGTGTTATATGCGGGGAGAGTCTGAGCTTCAAAGTCTGTAAAACACAGTTTGCGATATCTTACATCACTTCTTAAATCTGTATAAATTGAGATTTTTCTTTGACAAGGCTTTCCCTTTAGAATGGGAAGTTCAAAAGTCCAGTGCGGTTTGGATTGACTTTTCAACAATAAACATCCCTTGTGAATGAAAAGTCAGAGGCAATTGATGAATATGCTAGTCCTAAGATTTAGACATGAGGCTCTGCCATTTATTAAATACTATTTATATCTCAGTTATAGTGTATTTTCTACTCTGTTCCTCTTACCCTATATAAAGACTGATTATTATCATTACAACTTTATTAACCTGAACTCTTGAATTTGCAAAAATAAAAAGCCTTTTGAATTGAAATAACAACACAGTTTGTCACACACAATTTCTCTGATTCATGCAAACCTTACTTTAAGTTAAAATTAAGGCAATTCTTTTCCTAAACTTTATTCATAGTCCTAAAATAGGCAACTGAGAATGGATTAGAAATGTAGGATTTCTATCACAACCAAATACTAAAATTAATACATAGTCCAAAAAATTTCTTCTGTAGATAGCCTGTCATTTGTACACTAGAACATGGTTATAGTGAAATGACCAGTCTTCACAGCTGGTCTGTAGAGTACTTTATTAATCACAGGGTATTTTATCAGTTAACCTAACCAGGAAGTTAGTGTTAGATATCATTCTTCTGCTGCTTTCTAATCAGTCGGTATTTTCAACAGCTCTACGGACACTCAGTTCATGAAAGGGTCTTTTTCCATATGATTAGCATTTGTGAAAGAATAGATTGAGAGAAAGCAAAAGCATTTGGAAAACTATTTCCAGTGACAGGACTTCTTATTGTGTTAGAATTCTTCGATCAAAAATGGAAAACAAAGAAAAAGAATAAATAAGAAAAAATAACACCATAAACTCATCATATATATGTGTATATATGTGTGTGTGTGTGTGTGTGTGTGTGTGTGTATAATATATATTCTATTCTCTTCCTCTTACCCTATTTGGAGGTGATCGTCACACACACACACACACACACACACACACACACACACACACACACACACTTACAGTTTAGCTGTATTGAACACAGGCTGTCTTTTCTTAGGACAACTGTCCCACCAAGAGCCATGGCTGTTCAGCAGAAAGTCAAATAGCTGGCACTGGTCCCATCTTCCAAAGTAACAAATACCATTCATGAAACCTGATGTTCCAGGGTGTCCAGGGACAAACCTTGTTCGGAACACTATTTGATTTAATACCACGTATTACATTTTACTATGGAAATGATCACAAAAACACTAATGTCGGGAGTTCTTGGTGGCCTTAAATTTAGCTCCTGTTCTATATTTGCTGATTTTATTATAATCTTTACCTTACTACCACTTCATTTATCCCTTTAAAAGAAGTACCTTTTCAAAGAATAGAATTTAGAATTTTACCATGTAGAAAACAAAAGACTTTTCAGTTGTATATACATTTATTTACTTTCTAAATCTGATAGTGGTTCTATCCTTTTTTTTTTCTATTCTTAGAATGCTTTGACTTCAGTAGGTTATTGATGCTTCAGAAATATAGAGAAGTAAAGAATTTTCTTCAAAATAACTTTAAAAGATTTTACTACGTTTGACTGAATTTATATCTGCCTTCTCCAACCATATGGAGACAGAATGCATGAGAAAAGAGAGAGAAATCATTTCACTTCCCAATGCGATCAGTGGGTGAAGGACAGGAACAATAGTTAGAGGTAGGCACCCTCCTGACCAGAGGCCATGGAGATTGATTTGCTTGCTTGGGAAGGCACTGGGGCCCAGAGAAACCAATGACTCAAGTCCTGCCAAGACTCAGCACCTGAAAAACCCTGGACCACGAAATTTTCTTTGGTTTTGAGCTACACTCAAGGGAATCTTTTTCAAATTACTAGGATGAATTCTAAAAATACGCAGTAACTCTTTATTACTGACGTCTTTCCCTCTGTTGCCCCCATCTTTCTTTTGTCTTTTTCATCACCTAACCGTCTTTTCTCTCTGAAAACACAGTGAAAACAGGAAAAGTGGTAAAAAGCAAGTTAACCAATTACATGATTTTTAGTGTTCAGATGCTTTGAAAGTACTTTTTTTTTCCTCCAAAATGTTTTCAAGGTCAGAGGGCCAAAGGACTCTGCTTGAGCTCAAAGATTTAGAGCATCCAACAAATTAAACTCCTTCCTCCAACATGCCTATTAGAGTCTCTGAGTCTTTAATATAATTTAAAGCAATTGTCCCCGTAGGGAGGTCTAACATTTTGCACAGTTACATTGAAATATTTGACCTGACTGGGAAAACTAGAGGAATTTCATGGGCATGTTTCAGGACCCTATTTCTGTTGATAATAGTGTTCCAAAATTTATATTTATTAATATTGCTTTATTTTGGTCAGACTCCCACAGAAAATCCTGAGGAGTGTATGTTTCTGGTGTATTTTATCTTTGTTTCATCCCTTTGGTCTTGCATCCTGACTGCTAGACTGGAGGGTACCTTTGAAAGCCTGGGCTCTTTATAAGAGCTGAGGATGACAACAAGCAGGAACTTCAACACTCGAGGAAGACAATCTATCTACTTTCTCCAGTTATCATTAAAATGTCTTTTAGACGTAGGTCATAACTGGAAACCTATAAATGATGTCTATGTAGTAAGCACTTCCCACAGAGCTGGAGTCCCAAGTGATTAAAATTTATCACATTGTTCTTATGGTTACAAATACTGCTGATATGTGTCATTACTTAGAAAGTACTATTCATAACATTTTGATTTCAGTCCAAATAGGTTTTTTTTCTTACATTTTCCCATAAAATGTTCTTGATCTTTTTCTTAAAAGGTCTAGTCCACTTCTCCTTTGAAAGAACAAAGAAAAATGTTGATTATTCTCTCGTTTAAATTTTGTTTCGTGTGATATATTTATTGTTTGGCAGGATACATCTAATTTTCCATTGAATTTTCTGAGAAAGTAATTAAAATAGAACTTAATCCTTTGCAACCTACAGACTATAAACTTTTTCATGAATTAAAAGTCATGTCATTTAAATATAGCTCTATTAAAATGATATTCAACCACAAGACCTCATTTTTGAGCAGGACTTTGTTTTTCGAAAATGTGTGTTTTGAATATACAATTTTGTTCTTCAATTAGACAACACAGTGTGTACTTAAATGCTTTAGAGCACGGCCTTAACATGGTAGATATTTTTCAAAATACAGGATAAAAGGCTATGAAGGCAACACACTGCCTGCTTCTCTAAGTATTCATTTCCTAAACAACAAATTGGAGACAACCCTGGCAGGAAAAATCTGCTTAGAGGTTTTGAAACTGATGTCTAAATTCTGGAACTACATGTTCCTTGTACTAATATTAAGATATCAAGAAAGGAAAGAAAGACACCAAGAATATTTATTACTAAATATTTTGAACTAAAAAATATATCAAAGCCCTTAGCTGATGTAATAGTAGAAAATTTCATTTCAGATACACAGGAGGTTGGGGCAGGAGAATTGCAAGATCATTGCCAACCTGGGCAATGTAGAGAGACCCCATCTCAAAGTAAAATAAGTCCTGGGAATAAAATAATGATAGAGCACTGCTTAGCAAGTACAAGGCCCTGGAATCAATCCTCCACACCACACAATAAAACACATAATCAAAAAGCGGTTCTGCATGATTTTGAATTCTTGTTGTAAAAGGTTCAGTATATATCTGGCATCCTAACCCTCTAACCCTATAATTTAATTAATACATACCTATTGTACTATAATTTAAAATCCTATAGCACTTTTAAAAGATGTTATTTAGAGATGCCCCCAAGAATTTACCTTGTAGTTTTAGAAACAAATGAAAAAAAAAAAAGGCAAATTTTTCATTTGGAATTCTGCAGACAAGAGTATTTGGGGGTTAAGGAGATAAACTGCCAGATCTAGGACTTTTTTATTTTCAAAACAAAATGTACTAGTTCTTTCCATTGCTGACATAGTTGGCTTCGTGTAACTTTTGGAGCAAATCTCTTTTTGTATAATTATCTTGCAGCTTAGAGTCATTTTGTGGTGGGAACAAAAAAAGAGAGTTGGCTGGTGGCTAGCAAAAATGAAACACATGGGATGTTAATAGGAAGAAAAAAAGAATCACAGAGTTGATTTAATTAATCTTATTAAAACAAACTCCAAGGAACTGACTGACTTATTTTGCTTTGTGAGAATTTAAAATATCAAATGTCCCTGGAGACAACAGAACTATTCACTGGAACTTGATAGGTATTTTTTACCTAGAGGTTTTCCATTAAAAGACTGGGAAAGGGCAATGATATATAAGTACAAATCACACAATTTCTGATTGTAATGAAATTTTATAGTGAATGTATTTCTTAATGTTCTTAAGCTGATTGTAGGGGTTTGGAGGCGACTGTGGGGATTGAACCCTGCGCCTCACACATGCTAGGCAAACATTTTACAACTAAATTACTTCCTTACCTTGAAATTTTCTTCAGTCAGAGTTTTTTGTGTATTTTTAAATTTATTTTGCCTTTTATGATAAAGCTTATATTGGAAAGACACATAAGTAGTCAAGATGACCTGGTAAACACAAAACAAGCTACATACTCTAGATTTCTAGCATCAGAATGGAAATTTCCAGTCAAATCAAACAATTGTTTTGTCTACATGATAATAAAGGTTAGCTCTATGGGATTTTCTCTTTATTTCTTAATGTCACTGAATTTACTAAAATAACTTTTAGAAGATGTGCATTCCAGAAAACATGTAGATAGTCTAGAGTAGCAGATTTAGAAAGACCACAGATTTCTATGTGTTGTGGAATCAATAAGTAAATCTCTCTAGTGTCTCCAACAGGTAAGAGACACAGATGTCCTATGGAAGACCATTTATAATTCCATCCTTACGTAGAAACAGCCATAGGTTGGACCTTGTATATGTTTAACATCAGAGACCTTCTTTTAGTAATTAGCCCTTTTTTTCACATAAAATATTTTCCATCATTATGGCTTTTTTCCCTTTTGACATGTTTTTATCCAGAACAGAGAACAAGCTCTTTAGATGATGAGATTTACACTCAAGTTATAAAAGAGCTTTTTGATCACTGCATGCACAGTAAGGATGTAGATCAGAGCTTTCACATCTTTCTCAGTCTACCAAGTTTGCTCTGAAGTTGACTGAAATTTCTTATTAGGTTAATAGCTTCTGTTCTACTCTGTTGACCTAGATTGAATTTACTATGACTTAAAAACCCTGTATCATTGTTTTCCACCATTTGAAGGCAAAGTATTCTGAACCTAACTTAATTAGCAGGTGTCTATCATTTATTCCTATTGCACATCATTCTACATGATTCAGCACTTATCCAGCCTAAGTTCACTTCAAGCCTAGTACTATCATGTTAAATTCAAGAGAACCCTAGCTCACATGACAACATGACTGCCAGAACATCCAAGGCAACACTGGAGAGATGAGCCCTTTCAATATGTTGCACCCTCTTTGTGGAGGATACATGTTCTAACCTCCACTCACTCCTGCTGTATTTAAAATCTTTTTCTGGGAAAAGCATAATTTCAAAAAGACCATGATTTTAAAATTATCCTTCTCTTTATCAATTCCTACCCTTCATTATTAGTCACATTTTAATTTTAAGCAAGAATACTATGGTGACTAATATAAAAATAATCTAAGAAAAATAATGGATCAAAATATTTCATTACAACAAATATCAATTTGGTTACCTATCTGTTTGATGAAAGTGTTAATGATTCAACTCAGACTGTATTTACTACAGTTAGATTTTATTTCCCTAACCTCATCTAGAACGAAGACAAATTTAACCAGAAGACAGTGAAATTAAGATGAACAAATTCTCTAAGTCAAATGGAAAATTTATATCAATGCTTTCCAAATATACTTGTTCTGCTACAATTCCTGTATGTTTTAGCTCCATTTTTCATTAAATACAATGGAATAACAATGGTGCTGGTAAGATGTAATCATTATAACTTTCTCCAGAAACATGCACACACACACATGTGCACACACACACACACACATACACACCCTAATCATAAAGTAATCTCTGCGTTCACTTTTAAAGTGTACAATCATCAAAATGCTTGAGTAGCCACATGTGTAGGAGTGATAGGTCTTGCACATATTTATGAGCTGCCTTAAATCCTCTCTGGAAGAAGGAGAAAAGTAAACAAAAGCCACAGGCACATACTTAATGAGGAGGGAGAGAAAAGTCTGCATTGGTCTGCAGTTGCTGCTCTCACGAACCATTTTATTTTCCAAATATTACATTAAAATGCTTAGATACCTTTGCTCAACCCACACCCCAAGTGTAGAAGTTATACTGTATTATCTAATGTCACAGATTCACTGGACATCGTCAAACAGAAATATAGTAACAAACTAACTTCTTAAACAATCTATGACTCTTAAATTTTTAAATAAATAGAAAAATGCTACTTGCCATCCTCAGAATGATTCCCAGTTGTCGCCATGTAACATCATCTTCTCTGACTCTGGGGAAGAATTCCATAGTCCTGAGACAGAACACAGTATCTCTGATTCAGTTGAAAAGGATTTGTTTAGGGATAAGTCTATTCCATTTGACTTTTTTTGCCCCACTGAACAGGAAACACACATATACCATGCATATGACATACATGTTTGTTTTATCCTGCTGGTTTTACTTAACTCTAACTTCTCTAATCCAAGAATTTCTTTCTTTTCTCATTTATTTCTTCAATATCAAAAAAATCAAACATTAGAAGTTTACTTAAAATTTTCCTTAAGCCAACTTACTATATGACTTTGTACAAAAATGTCACTTTTTCATTAGAGAAAAAAATTTATTTCAATTGCTTTAGAATTTTAACTGGTGAATGATACAAATTATTTCAATCATAGGATAAACAGATACTCACTTTATAGGGTAATATGTGTATTTGTTTGTGGTCCTGGGGCCTGAACTCAGAGACTTTGCCCTGAGGTACATTCCTAGCCAGTTTTGGATTTATTATTTTGAGATAAGGTCTGGCTATATCACTAAGTTGCCCAAGTCTAGGGCTTTGACCTATGATGCTCCTGATTCTTACCCCGAGTACTGGGATTACAGTTCTTGGTGGGATAACCCTATTTTTTAAAAACTTAAATCTTTATTGGTACATTATGAATACACATTATCGTTGCATTCAAAGCTGAGAGTTTGTGCCAGAATATGACTTGACTTAATTCTCATTTTTCCCCTTTCCCCACCTGCCCTGCAATCCCTCACCCCTCATATACATAATCTTTGTTTTTTTTTCTTTATTACTGTCACATTCTTTTTCCCCCTCATTATTTACCCCTACACTCTTTTTCCTTTTAAATATTTTCTGTTTCACAATATCAACTATACATACTACAACTCGTTTACAACTTCATTTTCTCATACCAGAGAAAACATACAATATTTACACATCTGTGACCTATTTATTTCACTTATGAGGATGTCCTCAAGGCTCATCCATTGCAGTATGAATAACTCAATCTTATCATTCCCTATTTTTAATTCTACATGCCCAGCACACAGCCACACCTTGGTCCTCCACATGCAAGCCTCAACTTCACTGTCTCAATGCACCCCTGGTACTCCTGTGCTTGCCTGTCATATCCAACAGCCCAAGACATACTACATGGCCAAATATACCAAATTAAATTACCAAATGTCTATTTAAATTTAAATTTCCAACACACAACAAATCACAAATGGTTACAAGTATTCCAGATGTTGTATAGGATCTATGACACTTACACTGATATGCTATTTTTCACTTCTCTAAAGTCAGACTTTGTGTATCCTATAATTTATTTGGTAATCCCACAAGCACACCTTCCATATCACCATTTCAAGCCACACTGGCCAGCACTCATCCTCTCTCTTAAGTGACCACTATGTCTGTCAGCAAGGAAGATTCAGCTCCATTGGCTTTTTTCTTCCCTGCCATCCCCTGGCCGACCTGCTCCATCCCAACCCCAGTTCATCGGGTCATTCCCTTCTTTACTGCCACTGCACCTGGTATGTAAGTCGCAAGCCAAATCCCACGCATATGAGTGTGCTGGGATATGAAGTCAGTGGGATACAATACCCTTGGCTCCTCAGTGTCTCAACACTACAGTCCCAGGGATGTCTCAGGCAAGCTTTAGAGAGCAGAGAGGAGCAGAGGGTTGGAGCCAAATGGAGCTGGATTTGAACCTTGAAGCCTCGGGGCAACACATTTAGATTATAAGCACCCAAAAATCCTTGTCTAATTTTTAAAAAAAAATATATTTTGATCAAGTTTTTGTTGAAAACCGGAAGAATCTGTCTGTGTAAAATGAACCTGTGGCTAAGCACAGGATCACGTGTCATGCAAATGGTAACTTTCTAGTTACATTGTGCTTGATGATCTAAAAAATCCAATTATAATGTTTCTCTGTCTTTTCCTGTCCCTATTTCTATTCTCGGTCTCTCTTTGTCTCTGTCTCTGTCTCTGTCTCTGTCTCTGTCTCTCTCTCTCTGTAGAACTTAAATTGATTTTTTAAATTGTTTTTAAGTTTTAAATTTTTCTCATTATGACCTTAAATATTGAATAATAGAAATGATCTTGTAGGATATTTTGTTTATTTTTACAGACTATCCTCAAATTCTGATCCAATTCCTTCCTTCTAGAGTTTCTCCCTTTACAATCAAGCGACACTTCTAGTCAGAATGTACGAAAAGACCAACGGTCTGCTCTCAAAAGCTTCAAAGAATGAGTTTCTAAAAATTACCCTTGTCTCATCTGTCTGACTCACATTTATCTAAAAATAAAAGGAAAACTAAGAGAAAAAATAAACGAACAGAGGATAACGTGCAGCCTTATGTCTCTGAGTCAGATAGCAAGATAATTTTCCTGCATGCACTATATTTCACTTTACTTTTCAAAGTGACCTTTCCACTCCCTAACCCTATCACTAGACTATAAATCCATTAATGAGGAATCTTTTCTTTCCCTGTCGTTTTTCATATCAATCGCAACAGGACACTAGACTGTCCTCAGAGTTCATTCACTTTATAGCTATTAAAAAGAAAATAGAGTCTGGAGACAGCGTGTCTCCAATTGGTTAAGCAAAAGATGAGGAAATAAATTCCTGAGTTTCTAGCTTTCATCTGCCACTGATCATCTATGTAAAACCTAGAAACATTTCCAAATATTATTCTCTTAATCTGTGAAATAGATGATCCATTTCAAAAATACCTATTTTACATGTCCTTTTTAGAAAATTAAAAGCTCTTAAAATTTCAGTGTTTCATAAATTAATGTTTTTCAACATGTTTGCCTGATCTT
>PVIR01022826.1:13189-27868 GCA_004026965.1 Petromus typicus
ACATAACAATACTGGGTGTGGAGACCCACACCCAGCAGCAACCAGTACCACATACCACAGTGCCGGGCGTGGTGGCTCACGCCTGTAATCCCAGCACTCGGGAGGCAGAGGCGGGAGGATTGTGATGTGAGTTTGAGGCTGAGCTCGGGGCCAGCCTGAACCACAAAAGCGAGACCCTGTCTCAAAAAACCTAAAAAAAGAAAGAGACTGAAACAAAGAGAGACAGAGACAAGACAGACAGACAGACAGAGAGAAATCCTAAACAAAGGAGTCATGCTAAAGGCATTACAATAATGCCTAATTGTACCACAAAAACAAATAAGAACAGCAAGATACAAACATGAAGATAGACACATAGACCAATTGAACAGAATAGAGGATACACAAAGAAACTCACACAAGCACAGTCATCTGATTCTGAACAAAGGAGCCAAAACATACACTGGAGAAAAGACCGATCCTTTAAACGAGTGGTTCTGGGTAAAGTGGATATCTACTTGTAGAGATAAGATCCCCTCTCTCTCACCCTATAAAAAAATCAATCCAAAATGGATCAGAGACCTAGCTATAAGTCATGGAACTTTGAAATTACTAAAAGAAATGTACATGGGGGGACCATAGGTACTGGCAAAGGCTTCCAAAGGCACAGGAAGTAATAAGAAGCAAAAACTAGGATCACATCAATCAAGACATTCTGCATAGCAACTGCACAGAAACAGCTAACAGCAAAGAAAGTCTACAGTGTGGGAAGCAAGCTACTTTTCTGACATAGAATTAATGTCTAGAGTATATGAAGAACTCAATAAACTTACCAACAAAATATCAAATAGGTGGGAAAATTGATTGAAAGTATGTTTCTTAAAATGTACAAATAACCAACAAGTATATGAAACAACATACAACATCTTTAGCCTTTAAAGAAATGCAAATAGAAACTAAAATGAGATGCCATCTCATCCCAGTCAGAAAAGCTACTATCAACAATACAAACAACATAAATTCTGACAAGCATGCAGAACAAAGACATTTTTACTCTGCTGGTGGGAATGTAAGATAGTACAGCCACTATTCCAATAGGTATGGAGGTTCCTTAAAAAATAAAAATAGAGTGATCGTTTGAAGCAGCTATACTACTTCTTTGTCTATCACTCAAGCCATTGAGTTCAGCATACTATATGGGTATCTGCATGCTTATTTCTAATATGGTATCAATCACAGTAGCCAAGATATGGAAGCAGCCTAGTGCCCATCAACAGATGAGGGGTAGAGAAAATGTGCTCTGTGTGTACAACAGAGATCACTCAGCCACAAAGAAGAACAAAACTGTCATCTGCAGGCAAATGGATGGACCTGGAGACCATCACAGTGAGTAAAATAAGTCAAACTCAGAAGGACAAAAATCACATGTTCTTATATGTGGAATCTAAAAAAAAAAATGACAAGAAAATAGAAAGGACAGTATCATTATTGTGTAAGAGGAAGGGGCTTAATGGGAAGGTAGAGGATATAAGGGCAGGTAATAAGGGGTGGATTTGAGCAAGCTATGTGCATTGCACCCCTAAAGTGAAACTAGGGGGTGATGGAAGTGGAAATGATGAAAGAATGTTATGTGTGCGTATGAATCTTCCAGAAGAAAACCCATTATTCCACAGACCCAATAAAAAGAGTGAAAAACAATAAAAGGTAAAGATAAAAAATACTTTCAGACCCAAAGTTCTATGAATATCTTTGCAATTAAACTGGAGAACTATTTCTCTATATTAGGGTATAAATGTAGGTTTTACAAGGGAAAAAAAGCAGAATTTGCACAGGAATGCAAGATTCTTTGTGTTTCCCTAAAAGTCACTTTATCCAGACCTAGGAATTCAATCAGGGATGACATGTATGTCCACTCATACACAGTGATGTGACAACCTGTGGTCAACCCAGGAAGTTTGTATCAGCACACAGACCCTGCGACACACATGATGTGCAGGGAAGGAAGAATAAGAGTTACCAATCCAACCACATGTGTCAGCAAATGTCAGGAGGTTGCATCCCACGCTAAGTGCACTTGTTCCAATGAAGAAAAGAAACAATGCTGAGATAATAGTCTTCCTGTGAAAGTCACTGCAGGGCCAGAGGGCACCCTGAGAACTCAACACAGGCAACATGGAGAAGCCCTAAAGTGAGCCTGGACACCCTGTCCATCGCAGATGTCATCACTTCTGCACATAGGGAACACAGAAAGAATCTACAGAGAGGCCAGAGGCAATATAAAAGACATACACTTAAACTAAACTGCTGCAACTTTTTAATAATATGCATGTGTCATTAAAGACAACAACAAAAACATTCTTAACTGGAAGAATGGAAGCCTAGGAGAGAAAGGAGGAAAAAGGAAGGAAAATAAGGGAGAGAAGGAGGAGGGAAGGAAGGAAGGGAGGACTGAAGAAGATGCACCCTTTCAGAGGTGGGAGCCAGTACTCATCAGAGGTTGGGGACTGCACGATTAGAAGTGCCTTGAATCTTGATTGACCGAAGCCCTTTGTCTTTTCTGAATACAGACGTTTGATGTCTGACCGCAGCTGGGGAAGTTCATGTAGAACATCGAAAGATCAGCTTCTCTCAGCTCAGATAAAGTTCACTGTTTGTCTTGAAACACAGAACACTGATGAGAGAAAAATAATTCCCTAGTAGCTTCGGAAAAGAAGAAAGGATTAGCAAAGCCTCCTGCACTGATGGGAAATGTTCATTCACAACCTCTTACTCTCTCTTTAGGGTTCATGGCTGTTCGTAGACATAACTAGAGAGATTAGACAGTTTCTCTCATATTTTCCAGGTCAAAAGAGCAAGGCTAGAGTTGTTCAGCTATTTAATGAATGCCTAATAAGTACATGATACTTGGCTCTATAGACATCCAAAGAAGTAGAAGATAGGGTTCTCACTGAGAAAGAAAACGTATATAAGCAAAAATTAGATAACAAATAGCAAAACAAGAGATTTCAGTTATTACTAACGGCAAATATAAGAATATTGAGACCTTTCCTAAATAATGAAATCTATTTAATACTCATCGCTCTCTTTAAAAATAGATTTATCAACATCTGTTAAATGCACACATGCATATACAAGGACACACATTTGTCAGACTATTAAAACAAATTTGAAAAATAAGGAATAATAATCATGCATGAATTTTAAATATGGAGAAAGCAGAGATCAAGACTAGATGGCATTAACTGGACACTGTTACATGCTTACTGTGTTTCAGGTATTAGTTTAAGTCTTTTAAATGAATTTTAAATGCACTCTCAATTCTTGCAACAAATTAATGGGATGGAGATTATTGTAGTCTGAAATCTGATTAAGAAAATCTTAGAGAGTTAAACTAATTAAGCTTAGAATGGTTTGAGTAATTTGTCTTAGATGGCACAACTAACCCCATTATTTCTGCAGAATTGTACATTATATTAGAGAATTAGCCTTATCAACATTTTAAGTAGTTTGTTCTTTGGAGCATTAGTTTGTCGATAGGGAACTTAGCATTCATGATGAACTAATGCTCAGCATGGAGTTGGTTTACTTATTCCAAAAAAAAGATGATTATCATGTGAAAATATCAAATATGTATTGGTAAACAAGCTAATGATAAAATTGAGAGAAAAGGATATTGGACACATTTTGTAGAAAAAATCATATGGGTGGTGCACTAATATTTTTGCTAAATTCTTACTGAACACCTAATATGTACAAAAGATAAAAGAGATTGAATTCCTCCCTTTAAGAAGCTAGTGGTAAACTGGATGAATTGATGGTTTCGTTAGGAGATAAAGAGGAAGTGATCAGATATAACTGACAGTAAGTCTTGCTATGGAGGTAAGAACAAATCAATGCAGAAGAATCGGAAAGTCTGAGTTCCATCCTTGTGAGAGCTGGGAGTGCCTTCACTGAGGAAGTCAGAACTGATCCAGCTCTACATAGGTTGATAACACTTTTCCTTTTCTAACTCGGAAGGCATCACATTCATGAAGTCGTTCAACCAGAAAGACAGATGTGATGCCTGCTTCCTCCCATTCTCCTGCCATGCATCTCATAGACCACCAGATCCATCAATTGATTCCACTTCCTGTCTCCTGTGCACTCACTTCTCTGTTGTCTCGGTGGTACTGAACCACAGACTTTTGTAGCCTCCTACCTCGACTAAGTTAACTGTGTCGCCTCAGTCCATTCTCCCTTCTATAACCAGTAGGATGTTTTCACGAACAGAAACCTGACCATGTCACTCTTCCTGAGGTTCTGTAATCATTCTGGGTAAAGTTCCCACACACGGTTTGGTTCACAAAGTTCTCTTCAGCCTCTACTTCTTCCGTTTCCTACCCCAGCTCCACCTCTGCCAGCCCTTCTAAGCCACACACTGCCAGCACTACTGCTGAAGCCCTTTCTTTTCTTCAGGTGTGCCTCGCCCTTTCTTCTCCACATTTCCATTTATGGTGTTCTGAAATACTCTTCTTCCAGTTGGTCCCTATGTCTAGCTCATCCTTTGATTCTCAACTTACTCTTTACTGGAAAACCTTTCTAATGCTCACATCTGGAATATGATCCTATTTAGTAAATGCATACATAACATATTATTCTCTTTATCATCACATAAAGATATACAATTCTTTTCCTTCTCTGTATTCCCAAATAAGCCCATTCGTTTTATATACCTTTGTGGCCAATGCAATTGGACCAGTAAATAAATAACTGATTAAATCATCCTCTTGGTTAATATTGAAGGGGAGTCAAGCATCTGTAAGTAACAGTAAAGGAATCAAATGAGTCTCAGTTATAAACTCTGTGTTTTTTGCCTACCTGGTTCTGGCTGCACAGCTTAGTAGAAGTTAAAAAACCAAGTGTCCAGTCAGGACTGGGGAGACTCTCTTCACTGCCAGGGTCCAGAGTGTGGGAATCACACCAACAAAAAAGCTTGAATATAAAAGCTGGGCCAAGTTGAGGATTAAAAAATTCTGATTTGGCAAAACAAATGTCAGAATTTTCTCTTTAGACAAAATATACCCAGTGTGTGGAAATGAGATAGTTAAAATAATTCATTTTTTTCAATTAACATGCAAATTAATAACTTTTCAGAGTAAATTCCTAAGCTACATTATAAAAGGTAGTTTTAAAAGAATTTAGCTTGCAATTCAGTACTTTAAGAAAATACCTAAAGTGTGAGACAACCTTTATAAGCAAGTAATCAATAATAATTTATAGTTTACTCCATAAAACAATATGTACTACATACTTTTAAGACAGGCAAGAACTTAGTTTTATCTCTTCTAGAGTCAAATACACTCTTTTTCCTACTCCCCCACTCTGCACATGAATTTTATTTTATTCTTTGACTATAATCATCTTTCTTGATGTTTTCAAAGTCCTTGTACTGGTTTTAAAAAAAAAGTGGCAAGTGAGGCTACATAAACTATTCAAAAGTCAAGCATAATACCATGCATTTGGCATAGTGATAATTCAGATAAATATCTGGATATGGGAAAAGGCCAGAGGAGAGGGCAGGAAGTCGCATGAGCTAGAGGAGTGTGTGGCAGAACCTGAGGAAAGCATCAATAACAGCCATTGTGCTCCTCTGTTTTAAGATTTGAGCCTCTTCTCTGGCAATGTCGATTGGTCTCTGTGTAGCACTACTCTTTGTCTATTTCTACGTAGGAAAAATAGGTCATTATCTGTGCTTCAAACTGTGTACAAAGTCAGATAATACTTTCTGGCTTTTTAGAATAATTTAAGCTTTCCTGAACTTTTTGGTAAAAGCGTACTTAATCATCATGCAGCAAAGCTGGAAGCTGGCCAGATGCAAGACAAATCAAAGAGCCTTCTCTTTAAAAAGCCCTGAGCCGGATACCTCAACTTTGGATAAGTATTAGTGGGAGAAAGGCAAGGACTCTGATTCTGGAAATCTTCAAAACTTTTCTGAGTAAAAGCAGATCCTCTACCCTTCGGAGGAAAACTTCAGATTCAAGCATGAGAAGGAGTGAATAGTCCATGAATAATAATTGTATTTCACAAATAGAGAATATAGAACAGTTTACAAGTCTGAGCCATAAAGATAATTCTTAAGCAAGAATTTCTTCCTTAATTGACTTGTCTGAATATCCACCCTCCCTTCCCCCCAAAAATAAACCAAAGTATTACTGGTTCTGGCAGTATTATACTAAAAGGCGAGGTTATATACAATCTGGGAAAAGCTAAGATAAGCACATCCTTCCTAATTGCCTTTTTCTAGGTTATGTTTCTTGTAACTCCTCATGTTAAAAGCTCAAACTATATTTGGGGTTATTTAGAATGGCGTATGCCTATAACTCTGAAGTGTTAGCTCCCTGGGACCTATTCTGGGGAAGTGGACCTAAACATAGTCTGAGTGATCCCTCCCACCTTAGGAAACCAGACTAGCTAGAAATGTTCTGACGTCATCAGTTGGTGACATCATTGCTCCCTGGATAATGGGGTACTCGTCCATTTTATAATCATGGTGACAATAAAGAGAAATCAAAGATGAGGATGACTGTCACTGGCTCTGGCCTTAACTATGAATATAATTCATCATTCACCTCTGTGCCTTGCTTGCTTTTCAGCAGGAAGTTTAGACTAAAATGTTCTCAAAAGCTCACATGAAAATTCTAGAAGTTCTTGTCCTGTTAGAGTGGCCCTATTTTAAAAATAAAAAATTTTTTCTGAGTGACAAATATCCTTTTTTTTTTCAAGTTTTATGTCTAAGTTGAATTTCCTCTAAAAAAAATCTACTGGTGTTTTAATTTATCATAATTTAAATTTTTAGTGTTATCCACTTTGAACTAAGTAATGTGACAGTTGAATGACAGATAGAATTATATAAATCTCAAATTTTAAATAAGTAATCATTACTATATAATTATTAGAAAATACTGAAGCCTTAAAGAATTTTGAAATATCTCAATTTTCTGTTTCTCAAAATACACTGTAATAAACTTTACTACTTATATGTCAAAGGATTTAAATGAATTATAAAATATTCAAAATGTGGTAAGACACACTAAAGAGGCAGAAACAAACTCATATAATTATTTTAATATACCAAGAAATAATGTTATCTAGGAAAATATAATTATTGAGTATTTTACTTCTATTCATTTTACCCAGTTTTCATTTGGTATTCTGTCATTATCCACTAATATCAGATGTAAAGGGAAATCTTTTTCTGTTTTTATGCCATATACAATAGTCTCCCCATATCTGTGATTTCAGGGTTTTTTAAATTTATTTTTTGGAACATTTTATATACACATCATGATCACACCTGACATTGAAAATTTGTACTAGTACATGACAAAACTTAATTCTCATTTTTTCACATTCTCCTACCCCCTACAGTTCCCTGCTTTTGTTTTCTACCATCAAATTTTTCTTTCCCTTCTTAACTTACCCTTACCCCCTTTTTCCCTTTGAATATTTTCTATTTCACAATACCCAGCATACATTTTAGAACTCATTTACATCATGGGTTTCTCATACTAGAGAAAGGATGTGGCATTTACACAGCTGTGACTTATTTATTTCACTTATGAATATGTCCTCAAGGTACATCCATTTGAGTATAAATGAGTCAAATTGATCTTTTTGGCAGAGTAGTACTCCATTTCATTTTTTAAAAAACTCACATCTTCTTTATCCAGAATCCAGTTGATGGGCATTTGGGTTGTTTCCAAGATTTAGCTATCACAACTGAGCTGCTATGAATATGAGGTGCATATGTCGCTGTGATGTGAATCTTTTAATTCTTTTGTGCAAATCTCTCACAGGAGGATAGTGGGGTCAAATAGAACCTCTAATCCTAGTTTTTGAGGAATCTCCACACTGATCCCCACAGTGGTTGCACCAGTCTACATTCCCAACAACAGTGGAGAAGTTACTTCCCCCCACCACCACCCTGCAGCTTTGCCAGCATTTATTGCTGGTTAACTTCCCAATAGCAGCTATTCTTTGTGGAGTGAGATGAAATGTCAGTGCTGTTTTCATCTAACTATCAAAAGGACATTGATGTTGAGCATTGCATCACATGCTTCTTAGCTGGCTTTACTTCTTCCTCTGAAAAGTATTTGTTCATTTCAGATTCCCATTTTTGTATTGCGTCTTTAAATTTGGGGGTTGATTTTTTAAGCTTTTTATATATTCCAGACAGTAACCCTTTGTCTGAGATGTGATTTTGTTTTCAGCAGTTTCAATTCTTTTTAGTCTGAAAACATTAAATGAAAAATTACAGAAATAGACATGTTTTAAATTGCACACCATTCCGAGTAGTGTGATAAAAATCTCGTGCTGTCTAGCACCACTAGCACCATCCATCCTGAGATATGAATTGTCCCTTACCCGTGTATCCATTCTGTGTATGCTACCTTCTTATTAGATACTTAGTAGCTAGCTCAGTATCAGATTGACAATCAGGGCATCACAATGCACACATTCAAGTAATCCTTATTTTTCTTAATAATGGCCCAATACATATGAGTAACAATGCTAGAAAATTTATTATAATATGTCATTTGCAATTATTCTGTTATTGTTGCTCTTAATCTCTTGTTGTGTCTGAAGAGCCAATGATACTTTAACAGGAATGGGTCTGGGCAAGAAGAATCATTTGGCTCATTTTGGTACAATTTTCAGCTTCAGATGTCCACTAGGTGTTAGGGGACATGTTCCCTGTGAAAGAGAAGGGGGTGCTGAATTCTCAGACACAGACATAACAATGTTAGAGGCTTAACCACTGCATTTCCTTTCTGAAAAAATATTTCCTCCCCTCTGCCTCTACTCATTTCCTATGTCACAATCATTCCTATTATTCTGAGAATTTCTGTGATAGAATGCCTCTTTGTTGCTCATACTTTACTGAAGTATCTTTCTATTCTTCTTACTTCAATAAGTATTGAGTGTTTATATTGGTAACTAGTGAGATAGGTACCAAGATCATGCAGCTAATATGATACAATCCCTACCCTCAACAAACTGGCATTTTAAAAACATTAAACGTCCTCTCCAAAGCCCATCTTCATCTACAAAGTAGAGTAACAATAACCACTTCACAAGTTATCATGAGGATTAAATGAGAATTTTTAAAGACTTGACCAAATGCTTTGGCAAATAACCCCTCAATAAGTATTGTTTATCTCACTTTATTATGTATGTGCTATGATAGGAAAACCCCAACAAAGGAGGAAATGTTTCAAGTATGTTTTTGAAAAAGTCATTCCCCATGGGAAAGAAGATTGAAACATTCCAGATATTGGGAATATCTAGTCTACACATAGGTGGCATGAAAGAGAATTTATCTATGTTATCTGAAAGAAGTAGAAACCTCTTCCATTACACTGGGAAGAACAAACAGGAGGTAGAAAACCAGAAGTCTTCATTAGTATAATAAATTTAATTCTGTAGGAAACAAAGAACAAAGAGTGTCTGCAATATGAGAAAATAAAATGTTTGGCCCCATAAATAACTTGTGCAGTAGTAAGAGCCTTATGGCTTCACCATGAAGAATGAGTCTGTGATGGAAAAGCTCCAAAAGAATGAAATCAGGTAAGAATTCTCAAAAGTATACTAGATAAGATGATGTCTAAGAGAGTAGCACTTATAAAATAACTAGAGTTGACTGAGAGATATTATACAGTAAGCATCTTCCTTATTTGGTGTTCAAGTAGATGGATATATTCTTAATTAAAATAAGAACTAAAGAAAAAACAAGTGCATTGAGAAAAGGAAAATTTGAGATGGACTGAAGAGAAAATTAGAGGTTGTGACCGTAGGTTAACCAGAGAAAACAAGTTTTGGGAGAATAGGACAGACAGTCTGTGAAAAGTGTAATGAGAGAGTTTTCTGCCCTAGCACCCAAGAGAATAGAGATTCCTAAGAAGGTAAAATGAAAAATTCATCCCAATATCTTAGAAAGGTCAAGAGACAGAGTCAGAACCAAGCAGGTATGGTTATCTGGGCCCAGAGTTAAGGCAAAGAAGGAAGAATGTACCACCTTCCCCTTCAGTCAGATCTGAAGAAGAGAACATGTTGAGAGTAAACTAATGTTTTAGTTCAGTAGAGAAAGCAAAGGGAGGTTTTCACAGAAAATTTGACAACGTGGGTGGGGGGGAACTAAGAGATTCAGTATTCCAATGCAAGTGATTGGGAAGACAGCCAACAAGCAGAGGAAAGAGAAGTCAGCAGACCACCAGGAAAGGACAAGACTGGCCTGGATAGAGATAAGAATACAGGAGATTAATGATGAAGGGACTCTAATTCTTTTAATCTTTGTCTTAAGTGAAATAATTTTCAGCACTATGAATTCCTTTCTGATATCACATTAACTTAATGATTTAATACTTTGCCTGTTCTTTAGTTCTATGCTGTATGTGAAGGCGATATGCCAATTTAAGCAACCTTGGTGCCAACTGCCGCAGTGAGAAAGTATAAGCAAGTTGGGCCAAAACTGCAAAAGCTTTTGCATTCATGCTGAAAGCCATTGGTTCTTCCTGTGAGCTTTTTAAGTGTCACCTCTGGATTTAATGACAGTCTTGATAGGCTATGTAGATATTTGCTTATGGTGGACCTCAGTCATTTTCCCAACAAGGAAATCCTAACCTTCATTTTTCTAATTTAGCGGATTATCTTTGTAAAACACATATATAACTGGTATTTACTCGCCACACCAAGGCACAGTCCTGCAGGAGCTGCCTGAAACTCTATCATCTTTTCATCATTTCAATTTTTTTGATGCTGGCACTGTCTAGATGTGTCCCTTCCAGTTATTCAATAAACTAAGGGGGAAATACTGGGTAAACCACATGTCTACAATGAAAGATAAAGTTCTGAAAGTTGTTCTTGTCACCAGATATGCCTTGTTGAGGGATCTGTTTTCTATTGCCAACATGCTGAGTCTAACATTTTGCAGCCAATTTTTTCAGCAGTTTCTTGTGGTTAGAGGAGAAGATGGACTGTTATGGTAACTGTTTGGGCCAGTTGCAAGATTAGTGTAATCAACATGCCATGAAGAACCTTGCTAAAGTAATGATTAGTCAAATTAGCAAATAAACAGATAACCAAGGCCATTTATTGATGTACATACCTTAGTGTGGTGGATTTGAGACACAGTCCTCAAAATGCCTTGATGTTCCTACACATCCCGTCTTGTGTAAATCAAAAAGACCTATAATTACTTCAGCAAGAGAATAAAGTAAGAGTGATGTGATTTCCAAGGTCAAGTCAGAAAAGGCCCTAAGCTTTGATCCATTCCTCTTTAGACACTCTAGGGAAGAAGTAAATCACCGTAAAGTCTGGCTATCTTACAGCCGCCATCGTAGATGTTGTGTGTAGGCACTTATTCAAAGCCAGCTGAGCTCCCAGTAAACAGCTAATATCAACTGTGTACCTCAGTGCTGAGACATGCAGCCCAAATGAACTTTCGGATTACACATCCCAGCTAGTATCTGCCTATAAGTGTATGAGATTCCAAGTGAGAGCTGTCCTTCCAAAGCCTTTCCAGATGCTTGAGTCACAGAGAAGCAAAAGAAAAGATCATTTGAAGCGTCTGCATTTGGGGATAATTTGTTGCACTGCAATAGTATTAAATGTGGAATTAAAATGCCACTGAAAATAAAAATAACAACAACAATAAAATCCAACAAGGTATTATTTTTCTGCTATTATAATGACTATCAAAAAAAATTCTAGTGAGGATGTGGAAAAAAAAAAACAGCTCTTATTCACTCTTAGTATGTTAGTGTATCCAGAAAGAAATTACATCAGCCTATCAAAAGAATACACTACACTATCCAGGATAGCTAAGGTACAGAATGACCTAGGTGATTATTAATGGATGAACAGATAAATAAATTGTGGTATAATTAATTATACAAGGCAATACTACTCATCCATAGAAGAAAGAATAATACCATGGTATTTGCAGCAAAATTTTTGGAACTAGAGGACCATTATGTTAAGTGAAATAACTCAGAAGTAGAAAGACAAATATTGCATATCCTTTCTCATTTGTAGGGACTAGAAAAGGGGTCAAACAATATGGAATAGTGCATTAGGCATGGTGGTGCACACTTATAATTCCAGCACTCTGAAGCTGAGGCAGGTAGACTGCCTCAAGTTTAAGGCCAGCTTGGACTACGTAGTGAGCTCAAAGTCAGACTGAACTACACAATGAAAGACTGTCTCAAAAAAAAAATGGAATAGTGATTACTATAAGCTTAGGAAGAGTAATAAGGAGGAAGAAAGGAAATTGGATAACAAGTGCCAAAACAGAAATAAAAATAATAAGTTCCAGTATTCTACAGCAGAGTAGGGTAAATATAGTTCACAATATCCTATTGTATGTTTTATTAATAACTGTAAGAGAGGGATCGGAGTTCCAAATACAAAGTAATTATGAAAACATTTTATTACCCTGATTTTACTATTATATATATATCTTGTACATGTGTGTATGTATATCATGGTGTACCTCATAAATAGATATAACTGTTAAGTATTATTCAATAATTTTGAGAATATGTAAAGATATGGAAATGTTATTACTATTTGATCATTACATAATGTATCAACTTATCACACTAGCCTATAAATGCATACGGTTAAAATAATAATATACTTTCAAAGAAAAATCTACATAAAGGAAAGGTAGAAGTGATAACATTTTCTTTTTAAATGTTTTGAAAATTTGCCTTTTCATTATTACCAAGAGATAAATTAAAAATAAAGCATAGATATAAGGCATAAAAAAAGAAAGAAAATATGGGGACTGGGGATTTAGCTCAGTGGTTCCAGCGTCTGTCTGGCAAGTGCAAGTTTTCTGAGTTCATTCCTGATAAACACACACCACAGTGCTGAGTGTGGTGGCTCATGCCTGTAATCCCAGCACTCAAGAGGCAGAGGCAGGAGAATTGCCTCTAATTTGAGGCTAGTCTGGACTACATAGTGAGTTCAGTGTCAGCCTGAACTAAAGTGAGACCTTGTGACTAAAAAAAACAAAAGAAAAGAAAATATGAATTATGAACTACAGAATCTTAGATACTTCCTAGGTAAAAGGCAAAACAAAAGAGTCGAATTAGCTTTTTTAACTGTATATCATAAAAACATAGATAAAGCAAGATAAGCCAAAGAAATATTTTAGTTTCCTGTTGGAAATCTTTTTTGAGACAGGGCCTCGCTTTGTAGTTCAGGCTGGCCCTGAGCTCAGACTCAAACTCACAACACAGCAATCCTCCTGCCGCTGCCTCCAGAGTGCTGGGATTACAGGTGTGAGCCACCACGCCCAGCGCTGTGGCATGTGGTACTGGTTTCTGCTGGGCATGAGTCTCCACGCCCAGTATGGTATGTGGTTATCGAGGATCAAACCCGGGTCCTTATGCTTGTAAGACAGGCGCCAGAACCACTGAGTCTCCATGCCCAGTATAGTATGTGGTTAACTGGGGATCGAACACGGGCTCCTGAGCTTGCAAGACAGGCACCGAACCACTGAACTAAATCCCCGGCCCCATGATGGAAATCTTTTTAAGGATGAAATCTTTGGAATCATTTCCTTTAGTGGTTCAGAGTCAGTTTGAAACACAAAAGACCTTCTAAGGGTTTTCAGGCAACCCTCATGATTGCCTCCGCTAGTCACGACTTCTGAGAATCACAAGGGTGTGACTTTGAGATGCCTTGTAAGGATCCCAGTTGAGAGAAGGCTTACCTGACAGATCTGAGATGCGAGAGTGAGTATTGTGTCTGGTAGAGTGGCTTTTAAACTAGTACAAAGGAAGCTCCTAAGCATTTTAAGAGGATTGTCATCAGTTTGGACTGAAGTGGATATAGCATGAAACAGAAGGCACAGCTTTGAACAGATGTGCACTGAGGAAGCTAGGCCACCACTCAAGCAAAGGAAGAACGAATCAGAGGGCAGAACCATGATTCTGAAGGGAGGCCAACATCCACAGACCACTCAGGGACTAGCTCTGATCCTTCATTTAAATGCTGGCAATGTGTGCTCAGCTTATTTCAGATACGTAATGAAGCAGCTTCTATAATATAATAATATAATATAATAATATAGCAGCTTCTATAACTTTTGTTTCTTATTTTCGAGTAAGTCTTTCAGTCATCTAATGCTTATCCCACTTTTTATATTGGGTGTATGGGGTAAATAAAGTGTGGCTTTCTGTTACAGATCATCGCACCAAGAACCCTACACTCAGAGCTGTAAATTCTGGGTCCAGATGAAAAAGTCCCATGCATTTCTTCTTGGTATTCTTAGTTTCCCTCCCCCAAGAGAGACCAGCTCCAGTAAAAGATGTCCAATTACCCTGGGGAACTGAGGAGAGCTCACCCATGGCTACTCCAGTAACATCGCTGATATCAATTGCTAGTCATGGAGTAAGCTGTCTTGCACCTGCAGCTAAGGTGAATCTTTGGAGGACTCCAGCTCCAGCCACTCTGTGTCCATAACTTCACAAGTGTCTCCATCTGAGAACTGCTCAGCCAATGCCTTCCTGAATCCCTTCCCCTCAAAAGACAGAGGAAATAAAATAGTTGTTTTTAAGCTAATAAATTTGAGGAACTTCATTATTCAGTAGTGCTAAGTTAAATATCTACATATATTTTTCAATGAATATTTCTGAATGAAAAGTCTCTCCT
>PVIR01022827.1:0-27753 GCA_004026965.1 Petromus typicus
TGATTTCCTCTTTAGCTTTGTTAATCATGCCTTTAACTATGTCCATTATCTCTGTTTTCATCTCAGAAATTAGTTCTGATTTCCATTGTATTAGATCTTCTTTAGTTACCACCTCAGAGCATCCTGGAGATTGAGTTTCAGATTTCTCCATTTCCCTTCCCCTCATGTTTCCTTCGGGTGAGGATCTCCGCATTTGAGACTTTGAATGTTTCCTCATTTCTGAGCTTTTGTCCCTGTTGTTGTATTTGGCTTTATAGTTTTCTTGTTGTCTGGTGATGCTTGTTGCAAGTCTCTTTCTTCCTAATATTATATCCCTTGAGATTAGCACTAAGCATTAACAGTTTCAACCATATCCCAAGAAAATCACTAAGCATTAATAGTATCAGACATAACACAAGAAATGGTAAATTGGTAGTTGCTGCTCTGACCCCTCCAACCTCATAAGCCTGAATTATGATCATATGCCCAGACTTAAAATTAACCCCAAATATGTTTACCCCATTCAGGCATCACCTTTTGGAAGTGAAAGGGTTACCAAGGAGTTAGGTCGCAGAGAGACAAGGGAGGGAGAGATTAGCAATAAGATTAAAGGATGCGGTGAAATAAAGAAATGAAGACTAACAGAAGTGGACAGAGTAGAAAAAAAGGGTGAGATGAAGAAAAAAAAACGAGAGGAAAAGGGAGGGAAGAAAAAGAAAGGCAGCAACAAAAATAGCAAAAAAAGAACTAAATAAAACAAACATAGATAAAAACAAACTAGTATAAAATTGAGTCCGCTATCAGCCAGCTGTTGGAAGTGAGGAATCTTTTATTCCTGTATGGGCTGATCACACAGTTTGAAGTTTATATGTCACAGGGAAAAAGAGTTGTTAAGTTGCAGGCTTTCCCCTGATGTGAGTCGCGTGTCCTGTAGGTGGTGCTGGACCTAGAAAGTCACCGATGTGAAGATTCTAGGGTCTTATAGCAGGGGCCTCTCCCCTCCAACATGGTGAAAAAGTGGGGCTGGAGCCAGGGTCCCAATTGGAGTCTAGAGTTGGGTTGTCGCCGAGCTGGAGTCCTTGAGATCGACGGTTCGCTTGATGTAAGTCCGGTGTCCTGTAGATGCTGCTTGACCCAGAAACTCACAGATGCCAAGGTTTGAAGGTCTCAGAGCATGGGCCTACCCCCTTCAGTATGGCGGTAGGGCTGGGCTGGAACCAGGGTCCACTTTGGAGTCTAGAGTTGGGGTGTCTCAGAGCTGGAGGCCTTGATGTCTCTGGTTCGCTGTGGTAGAGATGATCTTGGTTGATCCCACAGGAGCTCGGAGATGTCCTCTCCTGGCAGCGTGGATTCTCAGTCCCTGTGGGTTGTGGGCAGCTCTTACTTGTGCATTTTCTTTGTCCTCTTCAGTGATTCCAGTTTTAATTTAACACAATGTAATGCAACTGCTGTGTTCCTGCATGTAGTTTTGTTTCTCTACATGAATTTGTGTCTCTGAGGCCAGCTGTGAACTGTCTGCTGGGGCACCTGTGCATGGTCCCGGCAGAGTCAGCTGCCTCTCCCCCTCGGGGGAGAGGGAAGAAGAGTCAGACTTTGCCATGTCACTCTTCTTTTTTGGTCTTAATCGATATTTACTTCTGATCTCTTCAATCTAGATTTCTTTGCTGTCCTTCCGTTTTCCCCCAAAGTGCTGCTTTTTTGGCTTAAGAACAATTTATAGGGAGTCAGTGGTCTCCAGCTTTTACTGTTCCGCCATCTTCCCAAAATCCATCTATCTTATTTTTAAAGTATAATTATACAGCCTCCCCTTTCTTCTCTTGACATTTTTGAAAAATAATTGCATAAAACAATAATTAGTAACATTAATTGGTTTACAAGATACTAAGAGATGATGTATGTGACAGTTCCAGGACAAAGTAAAGGAAAGGTTAATAAGATTCTATAAGACCAAAGAAATAATACCAGATGGTTAACTCAAAGCTATAGAAAAAAATGAAAAGCATCAGGAATAGCAAATGAATAGGCTAATTCAAGACTATATATTTTCCTTTCTTCTCATATCTTCGTTAAAAGATATGATACAGGGCCAAGAATTTAGCTCAGTGGTTTAGACATCTGACTTGCAAGTTCAAAGTCTCGAGTTCCATCCTTGGTAATCACATAAAGCAATACCGGATATGCTGACTCATGCCCAGCAGCACTCAGAACCACATGCCATAGTGCCAGGTTTGGTTGCTCACACCTGTAAGCCCAGTACTTGGGGGGCAGAGACAGGAGGATTGCTGAGTTCGAGGCTGAGTTCAAAACCAGCCTGAACTACAAAGTGACACCCTGTCTTTAAAAAAATAAACTACAAAAAGTGATATAAAAACATTAATTGTAATATTGAAATATAGGATTGTAACATACATTAACATGTTATTTATGACAATAGGAACAATGGAAGTTAGCTAACTGTACAATTAGATGGAGTGGTCTGCAGATGATCTCCTTTACTTCTGATATCAATTGCAAATTTGAAGTTTTCCTTAAACTACTCTCAAGTTTGAAATTCACTAGAAGAACTCATAGAACTCTCCAAAGCTATTGTAGTTCCAGTTCATTATAAGGAAAGTATAAAAGTTTTTCATCTGTAGTCGTGAGGCTTAAAACCAGAACCTCATGCATTCTAGGAAACATTCTGCCACTCAGCTACACCTGCAGCCCAGGAAGCAGATTTAAATTGGTCAAGAATAGAAATGCATATTGTAGAGGCCAGGAAGAGTTGCAACACTTAAATATTATCAACCAAGAAAACTCATTGAAATTGGTGTCTGGAGTCCTTATTGAAGCTCATCATACCGACATCACTGAGTGCCCACTGAACTTATCTCAGTTTCCAGAGCCTCAGGAGGTCAAGGCGATACTTCAGGCCATGAATTCCCCACCACATATCATGTTGCTGTACTTCTTAGCATGGCCAGCCTCAGTCCTTACAAAAAAATTCTTCTGAGCATGAAATTCCAAGGATTTAGTCATTACATCCTAAAAATCAAGAGCAAATGCCACACTTCTCTTTGTGTAATGTTAAATTTCTTGCTGCAGAATAACAAAAAAAAAGGGAAGGAAAGGAGTTCTGCTGTAAGGAAAAAAAATTCTTTAAACTTTTTTTAATGTTTACTGGATTTATTAGTGTGAATCTAACATACATTTTAATAAATTAAGATATATGTTGTAGTGCCTAGAGTAATTACTAAGTTATTTCAAGAGCAGTGTATTCTTGAGTTATGACCAGCCTGACATAAGAACAACTTGAATTATGACTATAATTTTAGTTTTAACTTATGAACAAAGTCTTGAGTTATAACCCAAATGTGAACTGCATATGCTTCCAGGTGGTCTCAGATACAGCTTTAACCCTGAAAGAGTTCTGGAAGAAATATTACATCCTTTTCTGTGTAGATTTAATTGATAAATCTCAAGCCAGAGTCCCTCTAAGGACACAGAACTGCCTGTATACAGGAGACTAACTTTGAAGGCTGTGTAGAGGAGCCTCAGCCTGAAATTGATTATTGGAGTTGCACTCAGCCCACATGACCAAACTAAATTTGAAAGCCAAGGGTCCACTGTAATGGGGACTGAATCCAGGAAGTGCTGAGCAACATTTGTAGCTTCTTTCTTAGATTTAAATTTTTTACAACAATGATTTTACATTTCATATATACATTGTGATCACATTGAGCATTGATAATTTTACTTGTACATCACACATCTTGATTCTCATTTTTCCCCTTTCCTCTGCCCTTCCTACAGCCCCCACCTCCCTATGTACATAAGCTTTGTTTCCTTTTTTTCAATCTCTATTGGTTCATTATGAATACTTATCATGATCATTGCGTTTAACATTGAGAGTTTGTACCAGAATATGACACGACTTGATTCTCATTTTCCCCTTTCCCCCTTCGTTTCCTTTTGAACTATTACATTTTCTCTTTCCCTTCTTTACCTACCCCTACCTGACCTTCCCTTTTTCCTTTTGAACACTTTTTTCCTATTTCACATTACCTATCATACATTTTGGCACTCATTTACACCTTCAGTTTTTCATACTAGATAAATAATATGGTATATACACATCTATGTACTATTTATTTTCATTTATGAGTATGTCTTCAAGGTACATCCATTTGAGTATAAATGACTCAAATTGATCATTCTTTATGGCTGAGTAGTATTCCACTTGAATTTTATTTTTGAGACAAGGTGTAGTTATATAGTTCAGTTATAACTCTTTAAAAATCAATAAAAGAATTAGATGGAACATTAGAAAATATTCACTACCACAAGTAATAAAGTAGCAAATAAAAATACAGAAGAATTAAAGGCACATGAGATATAATTCTTCAAGAGTGGGCTTTTTAACAGCAAGATAAGCACTGCTTCTTCCAACACCTAACCTATCCTTTTTAGTACGCATGAGTGCTCCTGAATACATGGCATATTTTGTATTCCTTCAGGGTTTTTGGTTTTCATTTTCTTTTGTCTTTGCCAGGTCTGGTTCCCTGTTAACACCATTTACAGCATAAATCAGTAGAGTCCCAGAGATCCTCCAGTCTTCTGCATGACCAAATCAATCCTAAGCATTATCATTTCATAGTTAAGAGAAAAATTATGTGCTCAGTTCTTAGCCTGTGAATCTCAGCATATTCAAAGTCTGCAGAATCTCCCCAGGAATCATTAATTGCAATGCAAGGAAAGAAAATAATACATTAATGATTCTTCTATATGGGTTGGCTACCATGGTAACCATCAATTTTTTCCATTTCTGGCAATTGTAAATGCAAAGTGGATTGAAAAATCTATTTGTATTTATAGGATTTAAAGCTTCTTGGAGGGTCACAGGTGGCAGGTGCTAAAGATTAACCACAGAGCTAGTATAGATGTCTCCATCTATTGCCGGGGTCTCACTGCTAGGTATGGCAGTGTCAGCCAGGCAGAGCAATGGGGTGACCGAGCCAAGGGCCTAAGATGTAAAATAAGTAAAGACAGGGCAGCGGGACTTGAAAGGGCTCATCAGTCAATACCAAATGAACGCCACGTTTATTTAACAGCTTTCTTTTATACATTTCTTAAGTACCGCCCATGAGCTGACTAGCTTCATTCATGTGTACAGAAAAGAAAAAAGTTAGTGAAAGAACAGGAGGGCAGGGTGCGCTGACAATATTCTTAATATAATCTGGCACGAGGGTGTATAAAGGTTCTTAGTTTAATCTGGTATGAGAGTGTGTAAAGGTTCTTAGTTTAATCTGGTATGAGAGTGTGTAAAGGTTCTTAGTTTAATCTGGTATGAGGGTGTGCAAAGGTTATTAGTTTAATCTGGCAAAGACAGTAATTATCCTTGAGGAAGGTAGACAATGTTGGGCTCTGATCTAGAAATCAGGCCAACTTTTTCTCTCCTGCATGGGAAGCCATGACACTGTAGGAAACGGCTCCCAAAAATCTATGAAATATCCCTCTCACAGATTTCCTTTTACTTGGGATATAGGAAGCAGCCATTCATTCTCATCCCAGAAATCAAGTAAAGCATGTCTTTTCATGTACGTGTGGGGGCTGTTTCTCCATAAAAGTTTTTGCTCATTTTCTGGGGCTCTGCTCCATGCTAGAACCAATTCTGTAAGCTCTGAAACAGGCTGTATTTAGTCAAGGAGTTCATGGTCCTTCTGGGAAATATGGGTACCCATCAGGCTGCTTCCTGGTATATCTCAAGGGGAGGATAATTCATCAGAGCTCATGCCATGAATCATGAATATGTGGAAACAGAGCAATAGCATCAGATAATCATAAGCAAAATCACCTATTTACATACCACACACTTGATAGTAATAGATCATGAATACCAAGTTTTACCTAACTCTTAGGACAGTATAGATTCCGAAGTCATATTGCCTAGATAAGACCAGAGCTCTTCTGCTATTGTTTATGAGATACCTGGATTTTTTGGCTTTAATTTCCTCCTCTGCCCCTACTTCGTAGGATTGTGAGGACTAAATAAGGTTACGCTTACAGAATCAGGCATATCAACTAACACAGGCATCACAGGCATGTGCCACCATACAGGAAATCATTTCTGAATAATTTATTTCAATAGTACAAAAACTAAAATCATATGAGTCATATTTCCTCAGTATTTTATGGATGATGAATATTTTCATATGCTTGATCACATATTCTTTGATAGACGTAGTGAAAGTGAATGGCCTGCAGTTGAAGGCTATGATAGCAAGCAGCGTAGTTGTGGATCATAAAATCTCCAACACAAGCTGGTTTGTATCTCATAGGTAAAGACTCTGACTCTTGGATCCCACAACTTCCAAAAAGCTCACCCACTCCACCCCACACACCCAGGCACATCTCAAAAACAACAACAAAAAAGCAATTGAAACTGAAGAGGATTAAAACTTGGCCCCTAGCCAAGTTCAGTGGTACACACCTGTAATCCCAGGGCTGAGGAGGCTGAGGTAGGAGGGTCACCATTAGTTCAATGTCAGCCTGAACTACATAGTGAGACTCTGTCTAAAAAAAAAAAAAAGAAAAGAAAAAGATTATACATATATATATATATATATATATATATATATATATATATATATATATATATATGTTGCCCCAAAATACACCACTTTGACATGAGAATTATTTGAAACTAAAAGTAACTAAGAATCAGAAGATGCAAAAAACCCTTTCTGGGGCTAAGGATTTAGCTCAGTGGTTCAGGAGTCTGCCTGGCAAGAGCACGGTTCTGAGTTAAATCCCCAGTAACCACATACCACAATGCCAGGTGTGGTGTGGTGACTCACACACATCAGCAATCAGTACTACACACCACAGTGCCAAGCATGGTGGCTCATGCCTGTAATCCCAGCATTTGGGAGGCAAAGGCAGGTGGATGGCTGTGAGTTGTAGGCTTACCTGGGTTACATAGTGAGTTTGGGGCCAGTCAAACCTATAAAGTAAGACCCTGTCTCAAAGAAGAAAGAAACAAACCATTTATTTTATGTCTTCTCTGTCTAAAAAGCAGAGCATAGACTTCCTAAGAGAAAGGTACCCACTCTCTCTCTCTCATAAGAACGACTCCTATCCCTGAAGATGGGAATCAAGGCTGAGATCTGCATAAATAGTCCTTACTAAAATAGTCCTAGTCTTCCATTAGTTCCTGTCACATATATCTAGTGACTCTCCTCCCAGTTTATTACCCTTTCTTAAAATGATATACAAGCTCCTATTATGACCACTCCTTTAGGTTTCCCTTACTTTCTGTGAACTACTATGCACATAAAAGCACTAAATGAAAATCATGTATTTGTTCTAGTTAGTCTTTTATACTTTAATTTCCAAGACCTAAGTATCAAACCTAGGAAGGAAGAGAATAATATTTTCCTCCTTGACTAAAAGAAAAGATTCAAGGAAGGAAGGAATATGAAAAAGAAAGAATGTTTCTCTTTCATTTATCTCTGACATTCAACATACTTTGAGGTTGCATCTTTGGAGTTCCAATTTGCCCTCACAGTCTCACAAGCTTTCCTTATAAGGGAAAAATTTGAATGCTGACCATGGAAAGCAGAAGCACATGGTCAAGGGTATATCAGCCATAGCCAGCTGTCCTATAGAGCCAGTGCCTTGCTGAAGCTGATTTCAAATTCTCTGCCACCATAGGTGTCTGTTGCACCTACACACACCTGTGAATTTCAACAATGACTTTTTCAATTGGCCTCTCTGCTTTGATGCTTAATTACTCAGATTGTATATTTATCATTAAAACAAAACATGGCTCAATATACAATCAGTGAATGAGGTGGATGACATAAAAGTCTTTTTTTTTTTAATGTTAGGATTCTAATGTCCTTGGTTGGTTTCTGAAAAAGACAATACATGTGTAACTTCACAAATGAAGACTTTTTTTGTTGCCAGAAATGTAACCCAGGTCTCTTATACATGTGCAGTGACCTTCTCAGACCCAGAAGAAGATTTCATCTATGTCCTTCTGTTCCACCATCCACAACACAGCAGTTATTTTTCTAAAATGCAAAATTTGTTATATGATTCTCCCACTTGAAGTCCTTCAGTGATTAATTCCCTGTGGTCTACAAAATAAAATTAAAATTCTTTAGCTTGATGTATAAAATGCTCTTCATATTGGAATCTTGCCAAATTTCTAGCCACAATTACCTAGATTTTACTCCTCCTAGCAATAACATATTAGCTCTAGCCCTATATTAATTCTTGATGAATACCATGCTCTCAAGAGAAAAAATATGTATTCTCAACTGGGTATGTAGGCACACACTCATAATTCCAGCACTCAGGAGGCTGAGTCAGGAGGATCATAGTGAATTTGAAGCCCGCCTGGATTACACAGAGCTCAAAGCTAGTCTGAATGATGTATTGAGACCCTGTCTCAAAAAAATAGCCATATTCCTATTTTAGTGACTGTAATTTAATATAATACTTTCATTCCGTAACAGGAATATATAAACATCTTGGAGTATAAATATTTTGCTGTCACTGATCATGGCTGTTCACATTCTTTACAAGGCCTTAATTCAAATGGTTATCTAGAAGAATATTAGCCTTTTTGGTTTTATTAACTTTTTCTCCTCAGTGCTAGAGATTGAACCCAGGCCCTTCTACACTTTAGACAAGTGCTCTATCACTAATCTACATGCCCAGCCATGGTCTAGTAACTTCTTGTTGCTAAACTTTGATTACTGCTAATGTTATTGTTGTTTTAAGTCTATTTCCCTTTTGAGTTCTGTCCTTCTACGGGGACAACCTAAACAAAAATACACTATGGGTACCCATTTTAAAAATAAGCAAGTCAGCAAAATAAAATCCAGGCAAGTAGAAGCCAGTTGTATCACTTCTTGCATGGGCTAAAAGGGTAGCCAGGGGCACTGTTTGCAATGGACAGTACCAAAGTTGTAACCTCTCATCCAGTAATGTATTTACAATGAATCCTTTGTAGCAATAGATCAAAGAACAGCTTTTATTGACCTATATCCCTGTTTGATTGTGCAGCAAATTAGTGCAAACACACACCCAGAGATCAACATCAGTTTGCTCTGGCCATACTGGCTCTCTAAAGAGAAATAAAACTTGTGACCTAAAACAATGTCTTGGAAAGAGGAACTTCTGAAAAACAAGCATTTGTAGCTGATATTTGCTAAGGTTTGACTTGAAATATTACCAATAGGCTCATGAGAAAACATGTATTTAAGAAATTGCTGTGAGTGAAGGAAAAAGTCTCACAAGCTTTCCTTATAGGTGAAAAATTTGAATGCTGACCATGGAAAGCAGAAGCACATGGTCAAGGGTATATCAGCCATAGCTAGCTCTCCCACAGAGCTGAAGCTGATTTCAAATCCTCTGCCCTCATAGGTGTCTGTTGCACCTACATACGCCTGTGACTTTCAACAATGACTTTTTCAATTGGCCGCTCTGCTTTGATACTTAATTTTACAGATTGTATAATTATCATTAAAACAAAACATGGCTCAATATACAAGCAGTAAATGAGGTAAGGGAGAAAATGTGGGGTAAGGGTGAAAAAAGAGTGGCAGTAATAAGAGAGTGATGAATGAAGCAAACAGAAAGACACATATATTCGTGCATGCATGCGTGCATGTGTGAGTGTGTGCACGCCTATCTCTGTGTGTGTATGTGTGTAGACTTGTGCACACAACGTCCACTATTTTTATGCTTTCATTTCTAAAGGGCCAGATAATGTCAGGTAAAAGTGTAACTTATGACTCAGTCAGAGCAAAGCTTTTGCTTTGCTAAATCAACATTGGCTTAGTCATTTAAAGGTGAAAAAATGATAAGCAGCAGATATATTTGTTCAGTGGAAAGGAAGAATGAGTTGCCTCTTGCTTTGAAGAGCTGAGTTCAGAGGTTTCAAAGGGCATCCAGGAAAGGCTCCACCAGTGTAAACTGCGCCCCAAGTGTCATTCCAGCCAATACCCAGCCCTCTACATACCTTTATCTGATCTCATTATTGTCTATCTTCAGAATCGAGGCACTCACCAAGAAAACTGACTTTGTGATAAAATCAGGCACTTTGATTACCTTCATAATCACTACAGTCCAGGAGACACAGAGATGAGAAGGTGAAAGACAGGATTTTTGGAGTCCTTTTTTGTTTGTTTCTGGTTTTGAATTTATTTACACACACACACGCACACACACACACACGCACGCACACACACACACACAAACGCACATCTGTTTTCATCACAGATATAGCAGGCTGACGAACAAAAAGAAAACTTACACAGATCTCTGAGCTAGGGCTATAAAATGTAACAAACTCATCTCACTGTTGCAGAAATATGAGCAAGGCGGCCTTTTGGTAATGTGATGTATGTCGACTGAACTTTAGGTACTATACCCACTTGGAATAAAGGAGGAGAAAAATAGGCATTTAAGGATGCCATTTTGCCTTGCTGAGGTTTTTTTGTTGGGCTCTTTTTTTAAAAGGCATAATATGAAGTAGCTATAAATTAAATCCAACAGAGCAGATTGTGAGTGCTACCATTTCCTCAGCACAAAACAGTACCTACAGACCAAAGAGATGGAAATGGATGGAAAGTCTTCATGGGAAGAAAGAAGTCCTCTCTCCTCTCTTCTACCTTGTGATTTGGCCTCATTAGAGGGGAATTAGAGCCCATGATAGGAAAATAGAGGCTATGCTTTGAAATAATAGCAAAACAAGGTCAAGGGTAGTATACAGGAGAAGAAAATACTTTAGATTTATATCAGATTTGAGAATCAGGTACCACAAGTTACTGTGGAGAATTTTCACACAAAAAAAATGTTTATGCCAGAGGAGGTGGTACTCAAATTTTCAAACATTTTGGCTATATAAATACTCAGGAGGAAATTAATGCAAACATCACAGATAATTCATGGGAAATAGTAGTTTATAATCATAAGTAGATATTTTAATGATTTTTTTCTTATAAAAACTATAGAAATTGAAATTAATAATGTAATAACTGGTCATTCTGATAAACATATACTTCTCAAAATATTGCACACAAGTTGGGCAGGGTGGCATAAACCTATTGTTCCAGATGTTTGAAGGCTAAGGTAGGGTCGTCACTGGGTAGGGTCCAAAGAAGTCTCCTACTAGGAGACCTGTCCCCTTACCTGACCCTTAACCATAGAGTAGGTTAAAGATCCGCTGACTTTCAGAATCCACCAGTGAAAGATAAATTTTACTAGGCTACATAAAAGAAGTACACTTTCAGAGGTTGTAGAGTGGGCCCTCAAGAAAGAGGTACATTAATGGTGTGCGACTGGGAGTGTTTATATGTTTTGTTAGGTGTCCTGGAGATAGACAATCTGAGATATGTATTCTTAGTGTCTATCAGGTTATCCAACAGTGAGAAAGGTTACAATGCAGACCATTTGCATATGTTTGAAGTTTAGAGATATTGTACCCAATTGACAATTTTTTTTTTCCTGAGAATGGAAGTCTAGGGGTCTGTGAATCTACAGTGCTGGAGTAAAAGTGTAGGCTCAATCTACAGGTGAAAAGCACAAGGCCCAAATTACAGGCTCATTGTACTTTCAATGCAGGAATTTCTGGAGCTAGTTTCCTGGAAGAGAAAAGGGCATTGTAACCTTCAATAACTTTGATTGTGTCCTGAAGCTACAATTTTTCTTAAAAGCACAATTTTAAAACCTCAATTTTTCTCATTTCATTTCTGCTTATCTTTATTTCTTTTCTCCTCTCTCAAGAGGATTATTTGAGTATAAGAGTTCAGGGATGGCCTCGGCAATGTAAAGACACCCTAAGACCTTATTTCAAAAAAGAAAATAAAAAATGGTAGCTACTTGGTAGAACAAGTGCTTACCATCTGTAAGGCCCTGGCTTTGATCTCCAGTACCAAAATAATAATAATAATAATAATAATAATAATAATAATAATAAAACATTTCAGATATAGGGGTTCCTGCTTCACTCCTATCTTTTTAACAAGTGAAAAACTTCTCTACCACTAATGTGTCAGGTGTGACAAAACTCCAAATATACACTTTCCTGAGGGGCCATTGATTATAGGTAGACAGACAAAAGATGTAGATAAAGATGTTATGGTTTATCACATGCTATATTAAGCCTGTGTGAATTCTTTTTTGATTCATACAGTTAAATCATAAAGCTAAAAATCAATCAATAAATATCAATCCCTTAATGATTGTTATATTTGACTGATGTCACTGGTAGACCAGCCTACTGCCTCCTTTTGACAGTTCAGGAGTCCCTGCTTCTCTATTATTGGCCCGACATGTGCAGAATAAAGAAGTTATTTTCTTATTGACCATGACTTTGTACTTTTTCTGTCACTCAATGGTATATCTTCATTCTGTTTTAATAGTTCCATATTAGAAAAAGGAAAATTAATGTTCAGAATAATGAAAAGGCATAAACCCAGGGAATTTTCTTGGAGTAGTGGGACTATTTAAAGTAACTGTGGAAAAGTACAAGGTGATGATCCTAATGTTTATGAAGGTTTGTCATTGTATATTTTGGATGTACAACCATGGTCTTACTGCTCTCTCTCAGAATAAGCAATATGTTAGGTGGACCTCCTAGAGAACTCCATTCACTACTTTTCCGGCAGTCAATAGAAGCAGAGAGTGGGACAAATCCAAGAACTCTGAGCTCTCAAAGACATCTGGATCCACATAGTGGAGATTGCATCTGGATCCATTTGGGGATGGAAAATATCTTTTTGTCACTTTATCCTTGGTTCATGGCTGAGAATCCTATAATGAAAGGTAGGTTAATAAGATAAAATCATTGAAAAGTAGATAACAGAAGTTTTATGTGACATGAGTCTTCATAATGAGATTAAGACCCAAATGAACAGCTAAAGCTAAATATTTTTATGTGAGGTTTGATGAAAACTAGGTCATCATGGAAAAATGCAACAGGACAAAGAACAAGATCTACTGGTACAGAACCGGGGTTGGGGACTGCTCCTGTTTCCATGATAAGGATGCTCTTTCCTTTCCTTGGGTCTAGAGAAGGCACCTTTCACATGAGGGTCTTATGACCTGTTGTAGAGGAGAAGGGTATGGAAAAGAAAAGGATTCCCTACATCTACCAAATTCTTTAGTACACCAAATTAACATAATTTTGGGTGGCTTGTCTTAAGTCCTATCACCTGTATGGCAGGTTTTGTCTTTCCTTTTTAGAAAATATAGAGCAACAGGACACAGCAGCCATAAGAAACTCCCAAGAGCTTGAGACACTGACACGGGGTCACATCACATTACTCCTGTCTCCATCATCTCCTCTTTGTCTTTTTTACTGCTAATACTATGGAATTATCTCAAGGATACTTTAACACCGAGCTATATCCCAACTCTATTTTTAATTTTATAAGACAAGGTCTGCTATATAGCACAGACTGGCTTGAAATTTGCAATCTTCTTGCTTCAGCCTTTTGATTAGCTGAATTACAGGTATGTGCCACTGTGCCTGCTACCCCAGCCTCTGTTTTAAGACCTAAAATGCTAAACTTAAGATCCTTCTATCTCAGGCTTTCTCTGGAGTGCCTGCCTCTGTGCTCACCCTCCCCACCTCTCGCACAGGGAATAGAACCCAAGGCCTCATACATGTTAAGGAAATGTTTTACCACTGAGCTACACCTTCTGCTTCTATCCTTACTTCTGACATCCCCAGCTCAAGATCTTCCAGTTAAAAAAGGGAAGTTGACCTCATGTACCATGGCCTCTGTGACAGTTAAAGAGGATCATCCATTTGATTGGATTATTTAAACCCACTTCCTGATAACAAAAGACTTCCTGATAACAAGATGGAAGCACAATAAACTTATTTTAACTCAAAATTTTACATGGCATCCAAACCTACAGACTAAACACCTAGATTCTCAAGAAAAAAACCATCCATTTTTATGCTTACCTTCAATGAGGAGTGAACAGGAATATAGAAATGCAATTGGACAAAATGGTATGATTTAATGGTGATAGACTGAGGGAGGAACCCAGAAAGGTTTATCTATTCAGATCTTCTTGGCTTCTCTCAGTAGAATTCCTTCCCCTTGGGTGTGGGGCAGGACTGGTTGGGGATGAAGTTCTTCAAGGAAGAAAGGAAGAGTGATATTTCCAGGTTTTATGGCTGGCTTTGAAAGAGAAGAGTTCTAGTTTTATGAATCCATCTTGGTGAAAAGGAATTTTGGTTTCTATTAATTTGCAGGTGAGGGGGGAGGAAAACAGAAGTGAAACAGGAAGTAGGAGTAGCTCAGGGAAAGTCTTTGCATCTGAGGTTGTTATGAAGTACTCTAATCTTTAGTTCAAAGTACTAAGCATGGCAAGGTGCCTGGTTTGGGGTACTGTTTTTGGTACCAAAGGGATCTATATACCATCTTAGTTTAGACAAAAGAAAGGAATTTGGAGTTTCTAGGAAGGGACTAAATTTGGGGAATATGACTAGGAAATGCATAGTGAATGAAGGTTCTTCAATAAGGTAACTATGCATATTAAAGATATCTCGGGTGTCAGGAACTGTTTCTAAAATCTCTTCCTGCTGCAAGAGAAGGAGATATTTTTACAAGGGGAAATCTATGCTATTGCAAGGGAAGGAAAGCTCTGCCTTGCTTTTAGTCAGAAAGGAAAAGGACAGGGAGCTAATTTCCTTCAGATCAAAACAATCCTTGTGTCAAAATGGCATATTTTGAGATTGCAAACTTGGACCTCTCTCTTTCCCTGTCTGTGTGGCTGATAAATAGGTGTTCACCTAAAGACTGGCAAAAGTGTACATGTGATATAAGGATGATATAGGAACCTCCAAATTATATAGAAGAAACGTTATAACTCCCAACCTGTTATTTGTCTGATATGCTGAGTTCATGCTCCCTAAAATCAAAGTATGAAATCTACAAATAATGAAAGTTTAAATTGGAACTGGCGACTGGATAAAGAAGATGTGGTTCTTTTGTACAATAGAGTATTACTCTGCCATTAAAAATGATAAGATTGAGTCATTCATACTCAAATGGATGTACCTTGAGGACATTCTCATAAATGAAATAAACAGGTCACAGATGTGTAAATATCATATCTTTTCTTTTGTATGAGAATATGAAGTTGTAAATGAGTTGTAGTATGTTTGGTTGATATTGCGAAGTAGAAAATATTTAAAGGAAAAAGTGTCAGGGTAAATAAAGAGGGGGAAATGAATGTAGTAATAAAGAAAAAAGAAAACAAAGATTGTGTATATAGGGGGCGGGATGATGCAGGGTGGGGGGGACGGAAAAAATGAGAATCAAGTCATGTCATATTCTGGTACAAACTCTTAATGTTGAATGTGATTATCATGTGTATTCATAATGTACCAATAAAGATAATTTAAAAATAAAAAATAAAAAAATAAGTTGGAAAAAAGGTACTAGAGAAACCTGTCCTCTGCTTTAAGAGTAGCAGCTACTGTAAAAGTGTTTAACTAGCTACCAGTGTAGCCACTATCTATCAGAGTTCAATAAGGGACAGATAAAAGCCTGGGCTGTCTCATCTAAGATGATTTCCCTGTCTTCAGCATTAACAAATAGTCATTTTATATGGGCTCAGCTTATAGGTTCTTAAGAAGAAAAGGTTGGGACACTTCAAGGCTCTTTTCTGCATCATCTTACATGCCTAAAGAGAGAGAGAGAGAGAGAGAGAGAGAGAGAGCGAGAGAGAGAGCGAGAGTACAAAGTGGCATGGAAAGTTCAGAAATGAGATCAGAAAAAAGAAATCTTTTTTCAAGATCATGGTGAGTTTTTGAGACAATTTGCTCATCATCCTCTGCCTAGAAAAGTGAGAATGGGGAATCTCAGCTGGACATGGTGGCTCATACCTATAATCAAATTGGAGGAGGCTGAGGCAAGAGGATCACCTGGAATTTAAGGCCAGCCTGTGCTACATAGTTCAGGGCCAGATTGAACTACAAAGTGAGATCTCATGTCAAAAAACCCCACAAAACATGGGAAACTCAAGCGTTACATTTTCCTTCTCACCAGTGGAAGATCAGACCAGAATGGACACCAAAGCAGAATAGGCACAACATTCCCCCTATGGTGTAGAGGGGTGATAAGGACAAGTTTGTCCCAGTAGAACCTGTCCTCCAAGTCTTAAGAATGGCTGCCAGCCTATTGCTTTTTAATTGGCAGAAGGAGTCCTGTGATTTATTAAAAGATATATATATTTCCTACATATGAATTAGATTTCATAAAAAGACCTATTTTGTAGCATTTCATATCAAAGTCCACTAGGGGATGATCCAGTATTACTTTTCCCTAGTGCTGTTGACTCAGATAAGATATCAAACCACAATAGTTGAACAGGTCAAGAGTAACAATGAATTTGGGAACTGTAGCATACACAATATGGAATACAAGACTTCATACTCAAAAATAAAATAATGGGGCATTTTACTTTTACCTCATGATATTCCCATGTCCTCCACTTAAATTTAGTATCATTTTAGCAAATGACAATACATAAGAGAAAACAGGGCATAAAAATTTAAGGTGTTAGCAATTTGAAAAGACAGGGCATAAAAATTCAAGACATACACAATTGACAAATAAAGATGACAGTATTTAATTAAGAAAATCACAATCTAGTCTATGAAACAAAAGCAAGCTCTTTTCTCTTTTCCATGATCTTATTGGGACCTCCAAAAGCAATAATAATTACATAAGGGTCTACAAAAGATATAGGAAAAATATAGCTCCAAACCTATTATCAGTCTGATATACTGAATATTCCCTAAAAGCAAAGAATGAATTCTAGAAACAATTAAGGTTAGGAGTTGGAAATATTTGTTAAGGAATAGACAGCTCCTGCCTGAGAAGGACAAGAGAGGGCCAGGAAAGTGGGTTGTCCATGAGTCCACTTCTCAAAGAAGTTTTATGTAGCAAAACACAAGGTAGCTATATAATCATGAGGTAGGTTGTGGAGATTCCTTAAAAAATTAGGCATTGAGGTCCAGAGATTCAGTCCAGTGATTCCAGTGCCTGCCTTGAAGTGCAAGGTCCCGGGTTTAATCCCTGGTAACCACATACAACAATGCTGGGCATGGTGATTGACACTCAACAGCAATCAGTATCACATACCACAATGCTGGGTATGATGGCTCATCCCTGTAATCCCAGCACTTGGGAGGCAGAGGCAGGAGGATTGCTGATTTTGAGATTGAGTTCAGGACCAGCCTGAACTACAAAGCAAGACCTGGTCTCAAAAAAACTAAAAAAAAAAAAAAAAAAAATTAGAATTAGCGTTCCCATTTGACCCTGTTATTCCCCCACTAGGTACATATACAAAAGAATGAAAAGAAACATACCACAGCAATATATGTGCACCCATGTTTATAGCAGCTCAATTTGTGATTGCTAAATCTTGGAAACAGCCCAAATGCCCATCAACAGAGGACTGGATAAAGAAACTGAGTTTTTTAAAAATTAAATAAGATGGAGTATTATTCAGCCGTGAAGATAGATAAGTTTGAGTTATTTATACTCAAGTTGATGTACCGTAAGAACATATTCATAAGTGAAATAAATAGGACACATATGTGTAAGTACCATATCTTTTCTCTAGTATGAAAAACGGAAGGTGTAATTGAATGCCAAAATGTGTGATAGACAATATAAAATAGGAAGGAAATGTGAAAAATCAAAAGGAATGTAAAAAAGAGAAAGAAAATATTTGATAGTAAAAAAAGGAAACAAAGTTTATGTATATAAAGGGTGAGAATTTTAGGGAGCACAAGAGAAAGGGGAAAAATGAGAATCGAATGTGTCAGATACAGGTACAAATTCTCAATGTTGAATGTGACCATAATATATGTATAACATGTACCAATAAAGTCAATTTAAAAATCATGAGGTGGGCATAATGTAGGATAAAACTATGGGCAGCCAATAAGCTAACAAGTATAGTTGCTTAGGTAATTTGATTCAGTGGGGATGTAAGTCACATAGCAAGTGTACATTAGAAAGAACAAGGAAACTTCCTGGAAGGAATGGGTCAGGGACCTTTCCTGGTAGTAATAGGTCAGGAAGTCTTTGTCTCCCATCCAATGTGACTGATGCCTATTTAGAATATCAATCACTATTGTTTAGCCCTTGAGAAATATGTAGGTATATCTACATTCTATCTTTATCTTGATGCCTGGCCTTCAATGAATGGTCCTCCACCTCCAGCCACAGTTGTAATGTGTTATTATCTTGTGCTCTTTCTTCTTGGACAGCCTGGCTCTGTCTGACTGCCTATAATATTTCTGTCTGACTTAGCTGTCTATACTACATGTACCATGGCCAGTGACAGCTAAGACCTCTCAGCTCAGTGGCAGCTGTCCCACGCCCACTTAACAAAGTTAGCAACAAGCTTCAGTGACCAGCCACAAAAGACAGTGCAAAGGGCGCAGCCAGCTTCTCTTTGGATAGTACCAAAATCCCATCAATCTCCATCCCAAGACAGAGAAAGCAAGGAAAAGAGACTTAAGCATCAGGTGTAGAGGGCAGGGGCAGAGTGGGTAATGAGTCAAAAAGGAATGTCTGCTCACTCACTCCTTATGCCTGCCTACCAACATAAAGGGAGCCCATGTAAATTCCTTTGCACATACCAGGGGCTCCTACATATGGCTAAGAACAGGTTTTTCTTGTAAGAATCTGCCCTGGGCTTTCCAGGACAGTAGGTCACTTACTCGTTCTTGGGATGAACTCTACAGGATTGTGCTGTTGCTGGGACATCCTTTGCTTCCATGCTGACTCAGGATCACCAGGCTTGGCTTTGTTCCCTAGATAATAAAATCCCTGCAGTGACCCCACAAACATTGGTCCAGAGGAAAATGGAGGGGGTCAATAAAGGCCTGCACTTGTGGGTTTGGTCTTTTTGTGCATTTGATTTTAAATAAATGATCCTCAAACAGGATTTCCTGAATTGGAAAACAGATGCTTTTAAGGGTACAATTCTTATGCAGCTATGTAAAAAAAAAGAGAAATTAAATCCAGGCATGTGCATTAACTTTTCAACATGATTTTGCTTTGAATCACAGCCTTATCATTTAGTGACAGAGCAAAGAGCTCTCACTCAAAAGCTCAAAATCCCGTCTCTTTAAATGTCTGTTCAGAATCAGTACTTTTTAAGAGAACTCAATAGGCCACTTTGATGAAACAGGAAATACAAACATACTCTCCAGGTGAAAAACTCCAGGACCTTCCTGTCCTTTATATATATGGGTCACTTCGTTAGGAAAATGAGATCAGGATGACCAGCAATATTAGGGAAGTAGAATGATTAAAATGTGATATGTATGAGCACCAATGCCCCAAGATGAATGCAATTATTGTGCATCTAATATATCAAATGTATACTAATTTTCTTTTTAATTTTTAAAAAGATTTTGGACAAAACAGGCACAGAGCAAGTGGTTTCTCCAACTTCACTTCTCATCATTCTGTATTTTCTCTGTAAAGAAATAGGCCAGCCAATATGCAAGACAGAGCAAGATAAGATCGTCAGAACAGCACCTTTATGATTGTTCTCATCTCAGTAAGGAACATCTTACCCATGACTGCTTGCCTTTTTTATGTGACAGAGAAATGAAGTCAAATAGAACTTTGTGGAGGTTTACAGGTTAATTCTGACCAAACAATCTGAAGCCCACTTTACTCTTTGGTTTAAAAACTATGAATATTGGGAATGGGAGACAAAAGGTGATGGAAGGGACACTTCTCTTCAGATCATATTTAAAATACAAAATATCTTAGCCCTGTAGAGAAAATTCAGACTTCAGTGGAAGACTGTATTGCCCAAGGCACATATTTCTTACCATTAACTGACTCTGTATGAAAACTTTTCACCACTCCTGTGAGTTGTAGGTAACTGATAGATAAACAAACTGTGTCCTCTCTGATCTATCTAACTTCCTTTTCCCCTCTGTGTGTGCCTGTGTGTGAGTGTCTGAGAGGTTGATAGTAATCAGTTGTCTCCTTTTGCAGTTTATCTAGACATTCCCACACTCCCTTGGGAAGGGATTGTTTATTTTTTAAGACAGTATTTGCCTGATTCCCTCAATTATAAGAGAATAAAACTTTTAACACATGTTCAAACTTGTTTTATCTCTATGAAGATCAAGATTTTACTTTTTTCTGGAATTATCCTTTAACACTCTTGTAAGATTGTTTTTCTTAGAGAGTAGCAGCAGGAAGACTTCTGTCTAGAGAAGGCTCATATGATCTACAGCTATGGGGCAGCTGTCTCCCAGAGACATATGGGATGGAATACTGTGGCCCTCTGCTTCTAGCCTCCACCTTCTTAAACAAGATTGCGCTCACCTTTCCAAAGACAACTTTCCCATTTTAGAAGGTGTTATTTCTGTGTCTGCTCTCAACTTGCTGGTTTCCCACGCTCTCATCTTGCAGGTTGCTGCGTGCAAAGGCTGAGTTTCACCCAATGGACTGGGCTGAGTTTCTGTTCGCCTGGCTACAACTCCCTGCGCCCTGCCAGCACACAATTATCAGTGGCATTCCTGGAATTCCTGGCATAGCAGAGAAGCCAGTCTTGGCCCTATAAATGCCCTTGAACCATGGTTCTGACCCCAATGGGACATTTTATCTTTTATTCACACCCAGAGGTTAGGACCTATTTATGTAAATCCTCTACCAAGGGTCCATTCATCTTGACCTTCTGGTTTTCATTTCTCTAATTGTCTCAGATACTTTTTTAGACCCCTTAGAAGCTCTCTATTCAGTGAAAAATTCTGGGGCCAGTAAAAATTCAGCAACAAAGGCAGAGTCTGGGGGCTGGAATACTTGAGGAGGCTTCCTTTGAAGTATTCCAAGAAGCTTTCAGAGGCCACCCAGTTTACAAAGTAAACTGAGTAGTGACCTCATGCACTACATTTTATTTATGGAAAATAAGCTTTCTTGAAATGGCATATTCATCTAAGAGGTTCTTAGGCACACGTTGTCCAATTGCTGTTTCCTGAGCACATATTTTCCATTCTGAGAGGTAAAAGCTTAAGGAAGAAGCTGTCAGAATTTTGGGTTTAGGGGCAAGTGCTAGGTCCTCAGACACTTGTTAATACTTCACTGGCCCAGGCATCCTCCTTATTTGCATGTTAAAAGGGGAGCCTCAACTCCTAGAAAAAGACCAGAATTGATTCCTAATATCTGTCCCAGGTTACAGAAATGTCAAGCCAAATGGGAAGTCTGTGAAGGGACTATTTGCAAGTCACCAGGGCTTTGGAGGCCCTAAATCATTCTGCCATTCTAAACTCCAAATCACAGTAATACAGTGGACTCTTGACTTACAATTGCAGGTCAATTGAAGTCTCAGCCTCCTCTCTACAACCTTCAAAGTCTCTCTCCTGTATATACACAGCTCTCAGAATCTTTACAGAAAAACTTGCCTAAGATTTATCAACCCCATACCCAAAAGGCTATTGTAATGTTGTTTCCAGAACTCATCAGGGTTACATCTGTATCTGAGAATATCTGGAAGCATGAGTGACTGGTATAAAGACCATAACTCAAGACTTTTGTCATAAATTAAAACTAAAATTCCAGTAATAATCCAGGTTGTTTATATGTCAGTCCAGTTGTAACTCAAGGGTCCACTGTAAAGCCTTTTAGGAAAGGAATTGCTGGCAAACTAGACAAACTGTGTAATAACACCAGCAACATACTTTTCTTTTTCACCAACTGAATTTTCATCTTCTGCTCTTTAAACTTGTTGAATTTTGTTTTTCATGTTCTATTGTCAGTAAATGTTAGAAAAGTTGCAATGCTATAAGCTACATAACCTTACAATAAGACTTTCTGGTGTGGGCAAAAACTCTTTACTCAAAACCCCTTACTGGGTTCTGTTCTCTTTTAATGCAAAGGCCATATCTCTTAAAACTCAGGCCCCACCTTCCCATAAACACCAAACTCAGAAGGGACTGCAAGCAGTCATCCCCTCCCCTAGGCTATGACTTAACTCAGGCCAGCCACTCAGGTCCAAGTTACCTTTAAAACTCACCTATCAAGGAGAATACCTTTGTCTGTCCCAAGTGGGCGAACTTGGCCCATATAAATCACTGACCCCTTGCCCTGCTCTCTCTTCTTTTTCTCTCTCCTCACTGCATCTCTCTATCTCTCTCTCTCTCTCTCTTTCCTTCTGACACAGGAGAGCAAGGACTGGTTCCCCACTTAAAACATGAGCTTGTGTTCTCTAAAATCGAAGAATGAATTTTATGAATGACCAACGGAGATTTGAGTAGTAAAATTTTATTGAGAGAAAGCTTCTGCCTAAGAGAGACAGAAGGGGGAACCCGGAAAGGTGGGTACCCACTCATCTCAGTTTTTAGAGGGCTTTTATGTAACAAAGCCATGAAGTGAGGCAGGTTTAAGGTGAGGGCTTCCAATAAGATTCAAGGGGTGGACAAACTAACAGCTAACCAATGTGTAAAATGGGGGCTTCCAATAAGATTTAAAATAAATTGGTAAACCAGTGGGATTACAACAAGTACAGTGGTTTAAGCAATCTTGATCAAATGAGGTTCAATGAGAAATTAAGTCATATAGGGTCCTCCCTTCATCAGGAGGCTCTTCCAGGTGGGCCAGATTCCTGGACCTTTGTCCCAGGAAATTTATAATTACTACATTCCTGGGAATGGAGATGAGTCTAGACCTTGACTCCTTACTGACTTAGTTATTCAGGAGAATGAGGCCTTAATTGGTCACTGTTTTCCAGGATTTTTCTGATGTCCTTGACCTTTGGTAACAGTCTCCCTTCTTGTGAGTTTTCTCTAAGGTCCTGCCCTGTCTGTCTGCCTGCCATATTTCTAACTAGCTTTTCTATCTATAATACTTCCTCTTATCTTCTCTTCTTCCCTTTGTCCTCCCCAGCTCCTGAGACTCCGGCTGTGGGAGCTGTATCCCTTTAATAAAATCTCCTGCTGGGTTGCCTGGTGTGTGGCATGGTTGTTGAGCATCGTTGGGTTCCTTTTTCTGCCTAGAAATTGGTGTCAGAAGTGGGGTTACTAGTATCCCCATTTCTTTATCGAAGGGCCCAAACCCCCCACTCCCGATGCTCCGACCTGCCCCCCAGCACCCACAACCATTCTCTCTGGTACCTTCTCAGCAAACAACCCTGGCAAATCTACTCCTTCACCTGGGCATAGGTAATTCCCTCCCCACTTTTTTTTTAACAACAGTCCTAATTACTTTATCCTAACACCCTGGTGACCAAAAGCCAAGACGTCTGTCTGGGACGCTATACCGGGGCTCAGATCTTCTTCTCCCATCTGTTGTGAGTCTGGGACTCACTGGGACAAGTCCAGGCCTTGCTCGTTCCACCCCACCAGCTGTAGGGACACCTCAGAAGGTGGTGTGGTCACTCTGTCTAGCCCTCCTCCTTGTGGTAGGGACGCCTCCTCAAGGAACCTGGGGTTCTGTACTTAGGATCAGATCCTAAGTTGGGGTGCCTCATGTTCTGTACTTCCAAAGACGTTTGGATTTACCAGATCCTCTCCATGTCTTGCTTTTGGTTACCATGGGCTCTGGATCTTCCATTCCTGTGGATTCCCCTTTGGGGTGTTTATTACAAAACCTGGAAGACCTGGATCTAAAACTTAAGCACCTTATATGTTTGTCCACTCTAATTTGGCCTCAATATAAGCTTGATAACAAAAATGTTTGGCTACCTAATGGCCTTCTTGAACCGGGTCTAATTCAGGACCTCTATAACATCTGTGAGGGCCAGGAAAAATTGTTGGAGATCCCCTATGTCCAAGGTTTCTCTTATCTTCATAGCCAGCCCACCCTCTGTTCTCTGGCTAGCCAACAATCTTCTATTCCAAAGCTGTTAGTGGCTCAGACTCCATCCACTTCCACACCTCTTTCCCTCGACTCTATAGGTACTCCAGATCAGGTAAACGACTCTCCTCCATAACGGAGGGGCCCCCAAAATGCTCTGCCCTTAACTCGAGTTGCAGCCCCTCCCTCACCCCCTACTGGCTTACAGGAACATCCCCCTCTTCCTCCTCCCTCCTCTGTCCCCTCTCATGTACCGACTTGTCCGCTCACTCGCTCCTGGTCTCATGGGCCGTCAGACTCTGAAATTACCCAGTCTGCCCACACAATGGAGCCCTTTCTAGAAGTTGCTGGAGCTGAGGAAATCATACAAGTCCACACTCCCTTTCCAATGGCCGAGCTAACTCTTATTCAGTCCAAGCTTGGATCTTTCACTTCTGACTCTGCAACCTTTATCAAACAGTTTCAATTCCTGACTCAATCTTATCAATTGACCTATCATGATATTTTGTTGTGTTAACCCCTAAGGAGAAAAAAGAGTGCTGGAGCAGGCCTGAGCCCTTGCCGATCAAGAGCATCTTACAAACAATGACCACCCAGCAGGTGCAGAGACTGTTACCAACAAAGACCCGAAATGGGACTACAATACTCAGGCAGGTACTGAAGCCGGAAACAAGTATGGTAACTGCCTACGCCATGGCCTATGCCGATAGGCCATGAAGGCTGTTAATTATGATAAGTTAAACAAGATCATTCAAGATAAAAATGAAAACCCAACCACCTTTCTTCAAAGATTAGTTGAGGGCCTTCGACAACATACAAACCTGGACCCAGAGCTGCTGATGGTCAGAGGCTACACATGATGCATTTTTTTTGTCTCAGAGTTAGTCTGACATTAAAGTTAAGTTAAAAATTTAAAGAGGGGTCCTCTTACTCCCCAAGCAGAAGCTCTGGCAGTTGCATTCAAGGCGTACTATGGTTGAGATGACATAAAAGCTAAATAGAAATACCAGTTATTGGCACAAGCCATCAGTCCTATCTTGCCTAGGGAAAGACCCTCTGTCCCTCAGGGACCCTGATTCCGGTGCAATCAACAAGGCCCCTGGGCAAGACTGCCCAAATCCTAAACCTCCTACCAAGCCCTGCCCCAGGTGCAGACAGCGGGGACATTGGGGTTTCAATTGCCCCCTGGTGTCCACCCACTAACAGGCTGCCAACTCTCCCGTTCCTTCGAATGACCTTCTTGGTTTGGAGTCAGAGGACATGTGAAGAGGCCCTAGCTCATCTGGCCCAACGCGGATCACCACTCATGAGCCCAGGGTAATCCTTATTGTGGCACATAGGATGATCACATTTCTACTCGACACGGCACCAGTTTTTCTGCTTTGTGAGAGTATTAGGAACCTACCTCCCTATCCAAGACCTCTATCATTGGGATAGAGGGCCTATCCAGTCATCCCCTACAAACACCTTTCCTATCATGCACAATTGACAACTTCTCATTTTTACACTCATTTTTAATTATTCCTTCTTGTCCTGTACCTTTGCTAGGTAGAGATATCCTGTCCAAAATTGGCACTTCCATCCAATTCTCCATTCCAGACCCCTCCAGCACTCTGACGTCCTCCTTCTGTCTCTTACAGTCTGTCCAGCCACAAACTCCTTCTTCCCAATGGCCTATTGACCCCACCCTAATTAACCCCAAAGTCTGGGACATCCACTCACCTTCCATAGCTAAGTGGTCCCCTGTGAAGATCCTTCTCAAAGACCCTTCCCAATTTTCAGCTCAAGCCCAATACCCCTTGCCACACTAGTATTTTAGGATTGCTGCCAATTGTTACATACTTACTCAATAAGGGGTTCCTGCGGCTGACTAACTACCCCTATAATAACCCTATCTTTCTGTCAAAAAACCTAGTGGTTCCTATCGCTTGGTTTAAGACCTTCAGCTTATTAGCTTAGCAGTTGTCTCAGTCCATCCAGTAGTTCACAATCCCTATATGCTCTGTCCTCCATTCCTTCCAAAACTACCCATTTCTCAGTTTTAAACTTAAAAGATGCTTTTTTTCTATCCTCTTTTTAAAAAATTTAAATTAAAATCTTTATTGGTACATTGTATATACACATCATGAGTGCACTCCACAATGAAAATTTGCACCAGTATATCACACAACTTAACACTCATTTTTTCCCATAGCCCTACCTATCTATATACATAAACTTTATTTCCTTTTTTTCTGCTATAATCTCATTATTTTCCCTCTTAACTCCATTTCATTTTGAGTATTTTCTATTTTTTTAAATTTTTAAATCTTTATTGGTGCATTACATATATGCATCATGATTGCACTCCATAACGGGGATTTGTACCAGTATAAGACACAACTTAATTCTCATTTATCCCATAGCCCTACCAACCCTACAGCCCTCCCCATATACATAAAGTATGTTTCCTTACTTTTTTTGTTAAAATTTCATCATTTTCCCTCCTTCACCCTATTTTACATTGAGCATTTTCTGTTTCACAATATATAACATACAATTCTAGGACTCATTTACATCTTTATTTTCTCATACCAGAGAAAAGATGTGATATGTACCTATCTGTGCCCTATTCATTTCACTTATGAGAATATCCTCAAGGTATGTCCATTAAGTATAAATGATTCAACCTTATCATTTTCCTGGAAGAGTAATACTTCATTCTGTAGAAGAACCACAGTTTTTTTATCCAGTCTCCAGTGGATGGACTCTTGGGTTGTTTCCAAGATGTAGCAATCACAAATTGGGCTGCTATAAACATGGGTGCACATATGTCCCTATAATATGAGTCTTTTAATTCCTGTGTGTATATACCTAGCAGGGCGATGGCCGGGTCAAATGGGACCTCCAATTCTAGCTTTTAGAGGAATCTCCAAAGTGATCTCCAAAGGGGTTGTACGAGTCTACAGTCCCACCAGTAGTGGAAAAGGGTTCCTTCTTCTCTGCAGCTTTGCGAACATTTGCCGTTGGCTGATTCTGAAATGGCAGCCATTCTATGTGGAGTGAGATGAAATCTCAATGTTGCTTTCCTCTGCATCTCTCGAATGATTAATGATGTTGAGCATTTCTTCATATGCTTCTTAGCTGCTCTTACTTCTTCCTCTGAAAAATATCTGTTCATTTCAGATGCCCATTTTTGAATTGGGTCATTAAATTAGGGTGGGCTGATTTTTTTGAGCTCTTTATATATTCTAGATAGTAGCGCTTTGTCTGAGGAACAGCTGGTAAAGATTTTTTCAGACATTATAGGTTGCCTGTTTGCACTGTTGGTGGTTTCCTTTGCTGTGCAGAGCTTTTCAAAAGAATGAGGTCCCATTTGTTGATTTCCTCAGCAAATTCTTGTGGTATAGAAGTTTTGTTCATGAAGTCTTTCCCTAAGCCAATGTCTTCAAGAGTTTTACCTAACCTGTTTTGCAACAGGTTTCGAGTGTCTGTTTTAATATTTAGGTCTCTTATCCACTTTGATTTTAGCTTGGTACATGGTGAAAGAGTTAGATCTAGTTTTAGTCTTTGGAAGTTAAAGCCCCGTTCTGCAGCACCATTTGTTAAAGAGGCTATCTTTCCTTCATTGAGGATTTTTGGCTCCTTTGTAAAAGATGAGATCGCTCAGTGTATCTGGAGTAGTTCCTGGATCTTCTAATCTACTCAATTGATCCCCAGGTCTGTTATTTTGCCAGTACCACGCAGTTTTTTTTTTTTTTTTTTTTTTTTTTTTTTTTTTTTTTTTTTTTTTTTTTTTTTTTTTTTTTTTTTTTTTTTTTTTTTTTTTTTTTTTTTTTTTTTTTTTTTTTTTTTTTTTTTTTTTTTTTTTTTTTTTTTTTTTTTTTTTTTTTTTTTTTTTTTTTTTTTTTTTTTTTTTTTTTTTTTTTTTTTTTTTTTTTTT